>APFE031477633.1:39940-80295 GCA_000404065.3 Pinus taeda
AATCATGAGCAACATCAAGTAGAAACATGCATAACTGATCAAGAGAATTAATCACACATAACACAAGATATATCCAGGAGAAAGCACCAACATTAAACCCCAACCATGTATTATCAATCAAGTGGAAATCTTCACAATACAAGAAGAATTAGCTCTCAAGCTATTCAGTTCTCAATGAACTATGAAGATATGAAGATATATCTCATGAACCACCCAAGCCCTATTTACATAGGCTTTTCCTATGGTCCTTATGTAGTTTTCTTAGGAAATAATAGCAAAAGCATATGCTATTAATTCCAACATACCAAAAACAACCAATGGTCCAACTACGTATTCCTTGAGAACACTAGTTCCTCAGCCATGCAAAAACTACTTACTAGAAATAGTTAAGCATCTGCTAGTCCATTGTCCCACATCTAATCTCAACTGGGTCTCTGACAGAACTGACATGCAACAGTTATCCATGATTGAATCCTCAGTTATCTAAAATATTTGTCCCATGCATGCAAGCATTAAAAAACTATATTTTGTTATTTTAACAACTTGTTAAAATAATCTAATTGGACTTGACTAGTAAGAACTAAGTCAACTAATTCTCTCATTATAGAACTAAACCTTATCTCCTTTAATCGAGGGAGAAAATAATTGCATGATCTCACAAAGACTTCACGTTTAATTTTTCATAATTAACTAACTTATGGAGATTAATTAATTAATATTTAAACTCCTATTAAGACCAAAATTAATTTTACTTCCTATAGATAGACTAGGGACTGCTATAAATAGGAAGGGACCTAGAAATGGTATTTTTAGATCTTTCTATTTTTAGCAGTTTCACCTCTCACCCAATGTGGCCAATGACCTCACTGGCCAAATTGCTATTTTTAGACATGTTATTTTTAGCAATTCTATTTTTAGCACATTCTAAATTTAACATTTCTTGTTGCACACTTTTCAACAATTAGGACTAAGTGGAAACCGTGACTCTTTATTTATTTGATATTCTTCATCCTGTCTTTCATCAGTGCTACATAGTCCTTAGAATTAGGAGTAAGTGGAAGGTTTGACTCTCTATTCATAGTGGAAGGATTTTCATTGTATTCATCAATATGAATAGAGTTGTTACACGATGAAGATGTTGATGCTTCACAAAGTGAAACTTCACTATCAGAAGAATCCATGTCTTTCAAACATAAGAGGTTGAATGATACAAATGCACTCTCTCCTAATGATCCGAATTGGATCCATAAAATACTGTCAAAGAACCATGACTATATCAAGTCGGGACAAATCTCTAAGAATTCAGAACCATGATCAAAAACACCCCTGAACTAGTGGCAATGGTAGCCAGTGTGGAACAACGAGGACCTCGGTCAAAGCGCGCTGACCAAGGCCCATGGAGACTGCGTAGGAGGCCGAAATAGCCCCTGGGAGCCCCGGATCGAGAAAATAAGGAGGTTTTTGATGCGCAATTAGCGCTTAGCGCTAATACAGGGCCAAAGTGGGGGAAGCCCGAGCACTTGGTCGTGTCGAGAACTGAAGAATCGTAGGCGAAAAGGCAAAAGTGATAAATGTACTAGGAGGGACTCGCGCTCTGGAAACCGGCGGTATTGATTGGGGTGCCCTCAAATAGTAAATGGTTTTGGATGGCAGTGGAGCGATCCCACTCAACGATCGACGCGTGGCAAGCGGAGGTGAGAGAAAATTGCCATTGATCATGCGTTATCAATCGAGCATGTCAACCACACGGGATGTGCATATGGGCTCGAATCTGGAGGCCCCAAATCGGACAGCCGAGATCAAGCCCGATGGAGGAAGCTGAATCGACAAAGGAATACGCTGTGATTTATAAAGATTTGGGATCCATTTGACTGCCACAATGGAGGCAAGACTTCATCCACGACGTAACTGAAGAAATGAACCGACAAAGCAGGCTGGCGTTGTTTAGAAGAGGACAAGTGGCCACTCCCTAAGTGTTCATGCTGAACTCGAACAAGGAACTCCAAGTGCAAATGCAGAAGGTGAATCGATAGAGGCAGAAGAGGAACCGAACAGGTATGAGTTCGAATGGCTAAAATCCATTAACAGAGGCAGAATACATGGTAAGTGAAGTCAAAGAGATGAAAAAAGACCAGAATCTCGAGAGGAGGATGGAATACACAGAGAAAGAAGGCAGTAAAGCAAAAGCATAATGACACAGAGGGCCGAGCTGACCAGCGGCAGCATCGAGCACCAGAAAGCTTGAGAGATTCAAACCATCCCATAGAGGAATCTGTCCGGACTGAGCACCGCATTTGGATCTTTCCACTATAGACTAGAAGGTCATAGAGCTGGTAGGAAGAAGAAGAGTTTGTGTACTCCAGTGGCTTGGGGAATCCAAGAATCACCCTGCCAAGCAAACCTGCTTCAGGAGAACTCACATTGAGTCCCTGTATTGTAATTCTCTGCTTAAAAGGCACAATAAAACAAGGCCACCACTGAAAGTTGGACCAGAGACATAGCCCTAGAGAATAGGGTGAACTCCTCATTAAAAATTCTTGTGTCTTTGTGTTTGCTCACTGTATTTCTCTGTTGTCTTTCCATTTTATTGTCTGTGTATTGGCAATCTGATCAATATGTTGCTTCAATAACACAGAACACACACCAGCACATGAGTTTGTAATACCTTTAAACGATAAATCTTTACCTGATGTCACTCATAGGGTGAATATTAGATCAAGTGGTATCAGAGCTTTAGGCTGTAAGGTTAGACAAGCTTGTGTTGGTTTAGCTGTGAATTCTCACAAGATCAAAGCTCAAATTAGGAGAAGGAGAGTTGGTCGAAACTAATCCTGAAATTGGGAGAGTCTATTCTCGGAAGACAATGCCAGAGGAAGGTTCTATGGGGCCAGACCCTCAATTCATAGAGAGTTTCCTAGCTATAAAGTCTATGGTAAAAGAAATGTAGAGGGACTTTCGAAAGCACAAGGATGAAAATTCATCAGGTTCTAAACAAGATAAAGAAGAAGATGAGCCTCATTCCCATGACCACTCCAAAGGAAAGGGGAAAGAGGAAAGCTTTCTCACACATCCTAATAGCCCTATGCATAATAAGGAAGCATCTTTGATTAAGCTAGATGTTAAATTTGATTTTCCTATATATGATGGAGAGATAAATGTTGAAAAGTTGGACAATTGGATTAGACAAATTGATGTGTATTGCAGAGTGCAGAACATCAACTCAGACAAGAGCAAAATTCAGCTGGCAAGCCTATGCCTAGGAGGCACTGCCTTGGTTTGGTGGGAAGGTAGAACCCAAGCTTATATGAAGAAACATGGCAAGACCATCTCTACCTGGAGTGAATCGTTTCTGCAATCAAGAAGCATTTCTATTCATTGACCTACATGCAACAAGCCATGATGAGTTGGCAAACTCTTCGGCAGTTGAAGGGGCAAAGTGTGCAAGGGTGTACTCAAGAGTTGAGAAAGAGAGCATTAATGTTTGGCATCGCATTAGTCTCACCAGAGACTCTTTTGAAGTACATTGGTGGTCTACAGTGTTTAATACCACTAGTAGAGATGAGGTATATGTACAAGCTATTCATCTAGAAGCTAGAGGAAAGAATGGAAATCCAGAAGTTGGGGGACCATCCCAACCCACTGTAAGCACGAGCAAGGAGAAAAGAAAGCAGGAGTGGAAAGTAAGGAAGGCTAACAATGCACAGAAAGGCAAAGCTTCATGCACTCACTGTAAAAAGGAGGGGCATGATGATGAGCACTATTGGATTCTGCATCCAAAGCTGAGACCTAAGAAGTCTGATGGCAAGAAGAAGAAGAAATTTGCAGCTATTCAGAAAGATTTGGGGTCAGACTCGTGAGATGAAATAAACATTGTAGCCACAGACATAAAAGGTAAGAATTCTGAAGCATCTACTAGTAATTCTGCTCAAGCTATTATTGATGAAGAACATGAGAGAAAAAGACATGAACTTTTCCATATTCAAGTTATTTCCAAACATCAAAAGATTGATACTTTGTTTGATAGTGGCTCACAAGTAAATTTGATTTCTGAAGCAATTGTAAAGAAATTGGGATTAGCAACTACACCTCACAAGAAACCATACCCATTAGGATGGTTGAATGATAAAGCACAACTACAAGTGACTAGATAGTGCGAACTCAAGTTTTCTTTTGGATCAACATTTGTAGATGAGGTTGAGTTAGACATAATTCCTTTGGATATATGTGGAATTGTTTTAGGAAGTCCTTATTTGCATGATAGAAAGGCCATTTTCTATAAAGCTGAGAACAAGTATCTACTTATTAAAGATGGAATCGAATACTTTGTAAGAGCTCACAAGCTCAAAAATAATTATACTCTCATAAATTCTGGGCAGATGAAAAGAATGATAAATTCATGCAAACAATTATTACTAATGGTTGTAAAGGAAAAGAAACATGATAGAACCAATGTATTTGAGGGCTATAATGCTCGGCAACAAGCTGATATAGAAAATATTGTTTCAGAGTATGATGTCCTGTTTCAGGAACCTAAAGGTCTGCCACCCAAAAAGGAAATAGTACATGATATTATTTTGCAGCAAGATGTTCCATTGCCTAACATTGGGATGTACAGGTTGTCTGCTTTAGATAATGCTGAAATCAAGAAGCAGGTGCAGGAGTTGCTTGAGAAGGGATTCATTAGGCCTAGCACAACACCATGTGGGTCACCAATCATTTTGGTGAGAAAGAAAGATGGCTCGTGGAGAATGTGCATTGACTACCAAGCACTGAATAAGATAACAATAAAAAATTGTTATCCCCTTCCTCACATAGATGATCTTTTAGATCAATTGAAGGAAGCTATTTATTTCACCAAGATGGATTTGCATAGTGGATACCATCATGTCAGAGTTACAGAGAAAGATGCAAGACTGCTTCCAAAATAAGCAGGGATTGTATGAGTGGCTGGTTATGCCTTTTGGCTTGACCAATGCTCCTACTACTTTCATGAGATTAATGAATGAAGTACTCAGACCTTTTCTTGATGATTTTGTTATTGTGTATCTGGATGACATTCTGATTTTTAGTAAAACGTGGGAAGAACACTTAAAGCATGTTAAGCAAACATCAGATGTTTTGAAAAGAGAAAAATTTTATGTTAAACTCTCAAATGTGAATTTGGCAAAACATCTCTAAATTATTTGGGTCCTATAGTCGGGGGTGGTGAATTGAAAATATATCCCTCTAAAGTGGTAGTCATTGTAAACTGGCCTAAACCCAAGTCTGCTACAGAAGTGAGAATCTTCTTAGGAGCATCACAATATTGGAGGAACTTCATTTCTAATTTTTCCTCAATTGCAGCTCCCTTACATGCTTTGACATGATTGAACAAGGTGTTTAAGTGGGGAGGCAAACATCAGAAAGCCTTCGACACCTTGAAAGAAAAGATTAGTACAACACATGTACTAGCACTGCCTGATCTACAAAGACCATTTGAAATCCAAACAGATGCCAGTGACTATGCCATAGGAGTAGTGTTCACATAGCATGGTAAACCCATATGTTATCATTCTGAGACTTTTAATCTTGCAGTAGTTAACTATCCTACCTATGATAAAGAATTGTATGCATTAGTTCAAAGTGTGAAAAAGTGGAAATATTGCTTAATGGGCAAAGGGACAGTAATACATACTGATCATCAACCACTTCAATATCTACACTCCCAAACTAGGTTGCAGCAATCAAGACATTACAGATGGATGGGTTTTCTACAACAGTTTCATCTAGTCATCAGGTATAGAAAGGGCATACACAACAAAGTTGCAGACATGTTATCTAGACCCATTATAAATGCATCTACCATACTTAATCATAATTCTATGCTACATGAAAGCTACATAGAACAATATGCTCAGGATGTGGAATTTAAAGATGTATATGTAACTTTGAGTCAAGGCAAAAAGGTAGAAGAATTGGACTATCATGTGAAGGACTGACTCTTATACCATTGTGGGAAACTCTGCATTCCACAAACCGAGAGAGTAAAGATAATTAGAGAGGCACACACTTCTCTGATATCAAGTCACATTGGGTAAGTAAAACAGTTGCACAGCTGCAAAGATTTTGTTATTGGCCGAAAATGAATGAGACAGTTTCTAGATATGTAAGAGGGTGTACTATGTGTGCTAAAAGCAAGCCCAGCAATAGAAAACTAGGCTTGTACACTCCTTTACCAGTTCCTTCTCACCCTTTGGAAAGTGTTTCCATGGATTTTGTTGGAGGACTGCCTAAATCTAGGAAAGTCATGATTATCTATATGTGGTTGTGGATAGGTTCAGCAAAATGTGTATTTTGATACCTTGTAATAAACAAATTATAACTGAACAAACTACAAAATTATTCTTTGAACATGTATGGGTTCATTTTCGTTTACCCACTTCTATTGTGTGTGATCGAGACACCTGATTTGTGGGGAATTTTTGGTCGAGTCTTTGGGAACTGATGGACACCCAAATGAAGAAAAGCATAACTTTTCATCCACAAACCGATGGCCAGACAGAAGTAGTTAACATGACAGTGATCTAGTTACTCAGGGGATATTGCAACAAACATCCTAAGCTTTGGGATTAACATTTGTGTTATGTGCAACATGCTTACAACAGAGCCAAACACTCTTCTACACAGAGATCTCCTTTTGAGACTTGTTTTCGTTTCATACCAAGGTCACCTTTGGATTTTTTCTTTGGTAAAGATACCATGGTTGATGGACACAGTGATGTGGACAAGGTAACTAGGTTCATTGAACAGATCCAGGAGATCCACCAGGCAGTACAGGAACAGCTGGAAAAGAGCCAAGCCAAATACAAGGCTAGGCATGACAAGCATCGGATGGAGCATAGTTTTCAAGTTGGAGACCAAGTCTGGTTGTATATCAGCAAGGACAAGATGCAAGGTGAAGTTAAAAAGCTAAAGCCCTATCAGGTATGGACCTTTTAGGATACTTGAGAGAATTGGTGAAATGCTTTTCGCCTTGATCTACCAGCTTACATGCCAACTCTACTCAGTCGTAAATGTAGATTGCTTGAGATTGTTTGAACCTTCAATGATTGAGGATCCTGAAGAGCAAAGTCAATTGCCTTCTATTGATGACCTGCTACCTAAATATCTTAATGAATTGCAGGAAGACACAGTCTTGGATAGGAAGGTAAGGACGACGCATAGAAGAGATGTTGAGTACCTCAGAATTGGACTCAAAGTTTCGAAGCTGAGTAGTGCAAAGTGGATTGAGATTGGACAAGTGAGAAAGAAATACCCTCACCTAGTCAATGCTTGAAAGAAAACCAACTTTTGGTGGTCCAATAGCTTTTTCAGTCGGAAGGCCATGATCTGAATTAGATCCATAAAAGACTGTCAAAGAACCATGATTGTATTAGGTCGGGACAAATCTCTAATAATTCAGAACCATGATCAAAAAGGCCCTTGAACTAATGGCAATGGCAGCCAGTGTGGAACAACAAGGACCTCGGTCAAAGCACACTAATCGAGGCCCATGGAGACTGCGTAGGAGGCCGAAATAGCCCCTACGAGCCTCAGATCAGGAAAATAAGGAGGTTTTTGATGTCGCTAATTGCGCATTGCTAGGAAAACAGGGTCAAAGTGCGGGAAGCCTGAGGTCTTGGTCACATCAGGAACTGGAGAACTGCAGGCGAAAAGGAAAAAGTGCTAAACGTAATAGGTGGGACCCATGCTCTAGAAACCAACGGTATTGATCGGGGTGCCCTCAAACGGTAAATGGTTTTGGATGGAAGTGGAGCGATCCCAATCAACGATCGATGCGTGGCAAGCGGAGGTGAGAGAAAACAGTCGTTGATCGCGCGTTATCGGTCGAGCAAGTCAACCGCGTGGGACGTGTGTATGGCGTCGGATCTGGAGGCCCCAGATCAGACGGCTGAGATCAAGCACGATGGAGGAAGCGGAATCGATGAAGGAATATGCCGTGATTTATAAATATTTGGAATCCGTTTGACTGCCACGGTGGAGGCAAGACTTCATCCACGACGTAACTGAAGAAATGAACCAACGAAGCAAGCTAGCGCTGTTTAGAAGAGGACAAGTGGCCACTCCCTGAGCATTCATGCTGACGCCGAACAGGGAACTCCAAGTGCAACTGCAGAAGGTGAATTGACAAATGCAGAAGAGGAACCGAAAAGGTATGAGTTCGAATGGCTAAAAGCCATGAAAAGAGATAGAATACACGGTAAATGAAGTCAGAGAGACGAAAAAAGACCAGAATCCCAAGAGGAGGATGGAATACACAGAGAAAGAAGGCAATAAAGCAAAAGCAGAATGAGATAGAGGGCCGAGCTAACCAGCGGCAGCATCGAGCACCAAAAAGCTTGAGAGATTCAAGCCATCCCATAGAGGAATCTATCTGGACTGAGCACCACATTTGGCTCTTTCCACTGTAGACTAGAAGGTCACAGAGCTGGTAGGAAGAAGAGTTTGTGTACTCCAGTGGCTTGGGGGATCCAAGAATCAACTTGCCAAGCAAACCTACTTTAGGAGAACTCACATTGAGTCCCTGTATTGTAATTCTCTACTTAAAGGCACAATAAAACAAGACCACCACTGAAAGTTGGATCGAAGACGTAGCCCTAGAGAATAGGGTGAACTCCTTATTAAAAATTCTTGTGTCTTTGTGTTTTCTTACTGTATTTCTCTGTTGTTTTTCCATTTTATTCTCTGTGTATTGGCAATCTGATCGATCTGTTGCTTCAATAACACAGAACACACACCAGCACGTGAGTCTGTAATACCTTTAAACAATAAATCTTTACCTAATGTCACTCATAGGGTGAATATTAGATCACCTAATGATAATATATAGCTCAAAGAATGAAAATGTCCCTCCAAAGTTTCCCTCCAAAAAAATTCGCTGAAATTTTTCCCTCCAAAAATTTTGTTTCATGTATTTTTCTCCATAAATTTCTTCTACAATTTATTCAAATATTTTAACTAAAATTTTCTTATGAAATAATTCTTTTAAACTAAATCTTTAAATTAAAATTGTAAACTAAATCTTTTACCTAAATTAATTTTTTACTTAAACTATATAATATCTACTAGATAATTGAATGTTTTTTTAATTTTTAATATATCTTCTAAAATAAATTAATCACACGTTCACCGTGTTGTAATACAATTCCGTAATGTTCGCTTTATCATAAATTACTATATCACCATAACAAGAATTATATGTTAAAGTCTTTATAAAAACAAATTAATCCCACATTCACCATGCAGTAAAACAATTTTGTAATGTTCGTTTTATCATAATTCCCTATATCATCATAACAAAATTTACATGTTAAGTTTTTATAAAAACAAATTAGTCCCACATTAACAGTGCGGTAAAAAAATTCCACAATTTCCACTATAAAATAAATTTCATTATCACTATTCCTCACATCACATCAAGGTTTTTCGAGGTTCGTTAAAAGACTTGGAGCGAATTTGTGGAGCAATTATATTGCTATCAAAAACATATTCAATGGAAGATTATCGCATTTGAAAGGTTAGTTTCTCTTTTGTTGTGTGCAAGTTTTAAAATTCAATAGGTTTAATGAGTTTTTTTTATTCTTTTAGAAATTAAAAATTTAGATGAGACAGATTTACCGACTACGTCCGCAGTGAGCATGGTGGGCCCGATCGTGTTCCCCGGCCGGTCGTTAGGTGCCAGTGTGGGGTGGCGGGCCTGGTGCCAGCCACCCTGCCCCACCCTGGCAGCCCAACGGCTGGCTCGGGTGGCGAGTTGATTCCCGGAATTGGCCCACTAGGGCGGGAAGGGGCTGCACAGTTAGGGCTACTGAGGTCAGGCAAAAGGGGCTGCATTTTTTTAATTTCTTATTAAAAAAAAAAAAAATTGAAATGCTTACGTTTTACAAAATTATTTATCGTTAATCATTTTTTTTGTTAATTTAAGCTATTATTTTTTTGTAATTTATATATATGTGTATTTTTTTGCAGGAAAATGGAACCAAAGAATATCTTTGTGAATCTTTCTAGACCAAAGACTGCTAAAATTAAAGGTGGATCCTCAAAAAGCACTATTGAACGAACCAAACCTGAGCTGATAGCTACAAATCTATCAAGTGCCTCAAACAATTAGAAGATGATTTCATACAGGAAGAAATCAAAAGAAGTGAGACTTCAAGAAAATGTATGGTATGTGAAAGAAAGAGAAGGTGAAGATGCGCAGATATATCTATATGTTGATATCCCTAACGGTAGTGGAATTTATGAGGTGTTGGGAAAGGTCATAGACATCTATTTGGTACCGAACACTAAAGTTGTTTATATACTTACAAAACCACCCAAGTCACATGATAAGATTAAATATCAGTTATCAAATTCATTGTATGACACGAGAGAGGTATCTACAAAGTTGTCTAAACAAATCGTAAATGAAATTGCACAAGATATCGTAAGTATTGCTATTTATATTTGTGTTTTGCATTATTGTAACTGTCTCATTATATTTTTATAACTTAATTTTTATTGACATGTGATATTTTGTTTGACAGAATTTTGCTGAAATTTTTTTAGTTATGTTGGGAGGCATTCATTTCATAGAGCAAAATATTATGAATGTTGTCAGCAGTTTCTACCCAGGGTAAGAAGAAGATATGGCAAACAAGCAAAAAGTAGTAATTCATGATGCTACAAAACTACATCCAAGGGATCAGGAAAAATAAATAAAAATGCTTCTAGTGGATAAATCTAGCAAAGGTAGACAGGTTACTTTTGAAGATGAGGAAGTTGAAACTGACACTGAAGAATATGTTGTCGTTACTGAGGATGACATTGGAACTGATGTTAGAAAGGAGAAGAGCCATAAAAGACAAAAAGTAATAATTCCCAGGAATGTTTTTGTTCTAGTTAATGATGAGAATGTTAGGAGGAAGAAGAGGAAAATTGAACATTCTCAAGTAGGCATTACCAACAGTGAAGATCCTAGTGAAAATTCAAAAGAAAGCAGGGAAATCATTACACCAACAGTTGATTTAGAGGATGTCATCACTAAAACAAAATAAAATGACATTCGACAGAACTTGACAAAGACAAACTTAATTGAGGGTGGTCGTACATTTTAGCTTAATGTAAGACAAATATATTAGGGCAAGTGAAGGACAATGTAAATATCAAATTAGAAAGGCCACACCACCTGCATGTTCACAACTTGAAGACATTGATGAGGTACAATCCATATGCTCATGTGGTTAAATATGTGCTTCTTGTTGATACAGTTCAAGTTCCCAACAAAGAAGCATTTGATGAGTCAAAATGTTTTGAATACAATTATTATGTGCTTGGGGAGAACCATTATGTAGAAGTTCAAAGGCAATTGATGGAGGAATATCCCAATAACCCATGTTTTGAAACAATGTAATGTATCATTTATGTTGGTTTATCAGATAAAGAATCAAAGTTATTGCAATGGGATCATAATTCAGATAATGAATATAAGAATGTCTATGACTTTCATCCAAAGGGTTAGATTTATTCATAGTGAATTTGAAGAAAAATGTGGTGGGGATAAGATAAATGTTACTGTAGATTTCCGAAAGGAATGTTGTATGGAAATAGGCTATCAAATTGAGGAGAAAATCAATTCAAAAGGCAGCATAGTAAATACTCATATATTCATAGGTATTGATAACAATTTCTAATTGGCATTTAGAACTGGAGAGATATGGGAATTGATTAATGAGATTTTTAACATGTGGGAGAACATTGGCATTAAAAACCAGAAGTTCAAAAAGTCTAAACCATTGATATGTAGCAACAGTAAATCAGGTCCTGAAATGAAGTAGCTTCCAGAAAATATGACTATCACACCTTGGAGAGCAATGCAAGGAGTGAAGGATGAAAAACTTGTCAAAGCAATATTATGTCGTGTGAGGTCAGTAGAGTTAACATTGGAGGAAAAGTCTGAAGAATTTCAAAAGTAAGTTTGTTGAATTATTTTTACTTATTTCTAGATTATAATTTTATTTTTAATATAACATATTGTTCTCGGTAGTATTTTTTATACATATCATTATATTAACTTTTTTTACTTTATCTATTCAATCACAAATTCTACATGAAAATACAAGAACAAATGGTTAAATTGTTGAATGAAGATAGTTGGGATGATGTTGTACGCAACTATCTAGATTCAAGTTCTACATCAACACTAAAATATTTTTATCTTACATCTAAAAACGTATGTTGATTTATACATTCATTTGTATTCATCTGTATACTATTTTTATTTTATAACTTATACACATATTTGTTTATTTTATTAAAGATGAGGAAGGATGCAAATGGAGCAACAGATAGTTTCAAAACCTTTAGTGAAAAAATTAAGATCAAAAGGATGAAGAGGCAGCGTCTTAAGAATGTTGAACTTGATCCAACTCTTACTCATTTCATTTGGAATGGGCTTGACACTATTCAATATCAAGTAATACAAGGCGACTGTGCAAACATTGCTAAACTCATACCTAAAAGGGATTATTCCCTAGTTATTGTAGATATTCCCCATGGTTTCAATATCCCAAACATTGACTATGATAGTCACCCTTATACTTACCAAGCTCTTAGTAAAATGGTTGCGGGATTTGTAGAAGTCACATCATCAGTTAATTGAACTTTTACTATTTCATGTTACAAGCAAAAGTCAAATATTCTTAACCGTGAAGATCAACTATTTATAAATGATTGTGACTTCATCCGTATTGATAGTTGGGCAAAAGATGATAATTATATGTCTATGCTTTTTAATTGGATAGATGGAAAGAGTCATAGCCAAGTACTGGTTTATGATGTTGTTGTAAAAAAACTAACATATGAAGACAAAGAAGCAAAAGGAGAGATAGTTAACATTTATCAAAAACCACAGTCATTGATTAACTATCTTATAGACATATGTTCAAATGAAGGAGATTGGGTTTTGGATTTATTTTCTAGCTTAGGTAAGTTTTATCATAGAGAATTGAATTTCAATATCTTCTTTCTTAATTTATATGTCATTATACTAATTTACTTCATTATTTCTTTTGTGCTTGATAATTAGGTACAACACTAGCATGTTGCCTACAAAAGGAAGAAATTGCATTGCAATTGAAAAAGATCTAGTACAGTGCAAATTTATTCAACAGAGAATTAATGCTCTTCAATTTATTCTAGATGCAATGCGAGAAATTGGGTTGAAGAAAGGGGATTTTAGTGAAACACGTGTGGGAGAAAAGGAAAAGGAACCTCAACCACCATTACATGGAATGATTGGAAAGGAATACATTGGGAGATTCGCAGACATCATAGATCCATTAGAAGAGGAAAATGAGGAAAATGAAGCAGAAATTATTGTGGGAGAAGACATTGATGAAACTCTAGAGGAGGAGAAGTGTGTATGATAATATCTCATGGAATATCCAAAGTGCAAAAAGAAGGAAGGAAGGCAATGTTGAATCTCGACAGTTTCGAAGGTGGGTCTAGGGTTCGCAGCTCTGTATTTGAACCCGTGTCACAGTAAAGGGTTTACTTGACTGTTTCACAATGGCGTTTATAGTGACCTTGGGACACGACCCTCCTCTCGATGCCGGTTTGCTTAAACTGCCTAAGAACCCTCAGTGTGGCATTTTTTGTTGTTTTATCGTTTGAACTTGGCGGTCTGTGGGTTTAAGTTTTATTTACCTTCATGGATTTCTGAGGAACTATCAGCGGTTGGAAGGTTGGTTGGTGTCGGAGTTTTACAAGGTGGTTACGGGGGTTTTACACACTAAAATAGGTTCCATTGCCGAATAACGTGTTTTGTGGAGCTTTGCAACAAGGGTCAGTGGATGGGAAGGGTTACCTCCCGGTTTTTCTGAACAGTGCGTTCGGTTCAAGGGTTTCTCGGCATCGACATGGATGAGGAACTCCTAGACTATTCCTCAAACTCTTTGACCCCCGAAGACATCTCAATTGAGAGCAAACACTCATCAATTGATGGGAAGGAACCGACGTCTAGCATTCCACCGACTTCTCTGGTCATGGAACTCTCATCCCTAATGCACGAGATGGAGGTTACACTATTGGATTTGGGTAACAAGAAACCGGTTTCTACAGTTTTGAAAGGTGGTTTTTATTTGGGTGAGGGTTCTAAATCACCTTTTCTCTCTATCCCATCCCCATCCAAATTTCAGGCATGGTCGAAGGTACATACGAGTCTTGGTTACACTCAAGGAGGAATTGGTGTCTCGGCGGCGTCTTTTTATGGTTCGGCTCTAGAAGGACAAGGTTCTTCCGCTCCCCACAACGGGTTTCTTAGCATAGGTCCGGGGTTCCCGCTCGCCGGGGAGCTACTTCTTCTCATCCCTCCAGTTTTTTGCTGGTATTCCCAGTCAGGACCCTGGTCCAGACGAAAACCGCTCTTCAAATTTGGATGAGAACCCTCTAGTTGAAGGCGACCCTACAGACAATCAAAAAAGACAGGGGGAACCAAAAAATCTAAGCATTCCAAGGTTCGGGAACGTGACCATTGCCTAATTTTTGGGGCGGGCATGACAATGGCACAAGCGGCCCTAATTGAGAGTACTGTGCTCGTGGGTCGGGTGCGTGGCAGGAATTGTACACCGGATCGATTGAGGAAATGGACTGTGAGGTCTGAGGAAATTTAATGATGCAGTTGTCTGGAGTCATCACTCTATCCATAAGGTGGTTCCCACTTATTTTCTTGTAGTCGGACTAGGTGGATTGGGTATTGATGAGATACTCGAACATTGAAATGACGCCATTTTTACCTAAGCATTAGTCTCCACTCTTTGACCTTGAGAAGGAAAGCATGGGTGCTAGTCCAATTTGGGTTCATCTGTCGGGTCTTCCACTCCAATTTTGGTCTAAGGAAATATTCAAGGTTATAGGAGATGACATGGGGGTTTATCTAGATCACGATAGGGCTTATATGGATACAGGGTACATGGATTTAGCCAGAATACTAGTGTACATGGACACCAGGGAGGGCCTAGTGGAGAGTTATCTAGTTCAAATGGGGGAGACAACCAGGCGAAAGATTCTTGATTACAAAGGTATACCTTTCCATTGTCATCGGTGCCACGAAGTGGGTCATCTGTAAAAAGACTGTCCCCTTCTGTCTGGGAAGCAATAGGAGATTCCAAGGTCCCTGGTTTCAGCTAGTACTCAAACTATGGAGGCGGACTTTCATCCACAGTCGGTCCTTCTCGAGGTTTCGGGGCCCCAATAGCTCGATTGTGATCACTCCTCTCCACAGCCGGACATTGTGGCATCTGCGGCTCCTCTCACCAGAGGTCAGGACTAAGACTCGGCTTTTTCAGGTACTCCTCCCTCCCCTCCTCTATTTTCAAATGATTGTTTATCTGCTTTTAAATCTGCTTCTATGAGTTTGTCTAGTTCGGTGTCTGAAGTCGGAAAGTTGTGTTCCCCTCTTTGTTTGATTGTATCATCCCCTCCCCCCCCCCAGCACTAACCCCACTACTATCCCTCTCCTTCCCACTCCCTCCATTGGAGGCAACCCAACCCCTAGTGGTTATCACCGTTATTTCCTCCACTCCCTTCCTGCCACCCAAACCCCTACCTATGGTTTGGATGCGGATCCCCTCCCTACTATTCCCTCAAAAGCCCCCCATGGTAGACAATCTCACCTCTCAAAGGCCATTCAAAGGGTTGGAATTGAAGTGGCTTTCGGGGTTCAGGCCCCCATTGACTGGGTCCTTAGAGAAAAGGGAAACCCTCCAAAGGTTACCCCATGAATTGCCTCTCTTTCAATTGCAAGGGCCTGGCTAGCCTGGACAAAAAACTAGCTCTTAAGAGGTTATGTCTATCAGAGCAACTAGATGTCATTTTCTTGCACTCTAGGGGAAGGGAATCTGGTTAATAACATGCTCCTAAATTTCCTTCTAGGCTGGATTTTCCACTCCTTGGATGTCAGAGGGCACTTGAGTGGGTGTGCCATGGGTTTCAACAAAAGATCTATAAAAATTCAAAACGTTTTGGGGGGGAGGGATTTTTGGGCGCAAACGTTACCTCCACGATTATAATTTCCCTCTCAGATATGTCAACATTTATGGGCCCTGCCATAATAGGGAACAGTACTGGGTTAAACTACTGGATGCCGATATTATGCAAGTAGACAAACTAATCGTTGGAGGTGATTTAAACTTCTCTCTAGGCCTGGCAGAGTCCTGGGTGAACAGATCTCAATGTGACTCTCTCTCGGTTTTCTTTGAAACTCTTTTGGACTCCCATGAACTTCTAAAAATTGTTACGGCCAAAATCTTGCCAACCTGGAGAAATAGAAGAACTGGGGAGGAGGCTTTGGCTAGAAGGCTGGATTGTTTTTTGATAAAGGTCTCTCTCTTAGACAGATTAGAGCATTATCACCAATGGGTGAGTTCGGGAGGGATATCAGATCACTCCCCGATTTTTCTAGAGCTCAGGGCTAGAAATTACAAACCCCATTCCCCTTTCAAATTCAATTTGTCCTAGCTAGCAAATGCAGAGTTCCATAAAATTGTCACTGATTCATGGATCCACTGTAGGCTGAGTGATCATATATCCCCAGCTGAGGTCATAACAAACAATCTAGCTTGTCTTAAAACTAAAAAAATTGAATGGGTGAAGGAAAAATAGAGGAAGCATAAAGCTGATCTTCAAAGGATTGAAATTGAACTTAATTAATTGGAAGCCTCTAGGATTAGTAGTTTTGCATCAACTGACTCGAAGGCTCATCTAATTCAATTAGAATCGGAAAAGATTAGACTTTTGAGATTGAAAGAGGAGTCCTGGCGGTTAAAAAGCAGAGCACTATGGCTAAAAGTTGGGGATGAGAATTCCAAGTTTTTCCATCAATACACTCAGGGGAGAAAGAATATCAACACTATTTGGGAACTATATGATACAGAAGGCAGGGAGGCTAATACCTTCCATCAATTGGCGGATATGGGTGTTCGGCGTGTTTCCAATATTTGTAAGGCCCCAAGGGGTGTAACCCTCCTGGACATCATTCTTTTAGTAGAGGCTTTACCTCGTTTTGTCAAGCCTAAAGAGATTGAGGCCTTATTAGCTATGGTCTCACTGGGGGAACTTGAAGTTGTCATGAAATGTTTTAAAAAAGACCAAAGTTCGGGGCCTTACGGGTGGCTCGTGGAATTCTATAGCACTTTCTTTGAGCTGATAGGGTCAGATCTTCTCAAGGCTATAGAGGAGTGCAGAACTTCTGGTAGAATGCATGAAGATTTTAATGTGACTTTCCTTGCCCTCATCCCCAAGATTGATAAGCCCCTTACCTTTGATGATTATTGCCCTATCTCCCTCTGCAACAACTTCAATAAAATCATATCCAAAACAATTGCCTTGCATGTTAAACCAATCCTTTCCAGGATGATATCCAAGGAACAATTTGCTTTCCTCAGTCATCATCAGATTCACGAAGCTATTGGGACTGCTCAGGAAGCACTACATTCGATCAAAAAGCAGAATAAGAAGTCCATCATTTTAAAGCTTGACCTCTCCAAAGCTTTTGATAGGGCGAGTTGGTCCTACCTTCAACTCATTCTCACACATACCGGTTTTCCACACTCTTTTATCTCATGGATCATGTGTTGTATCTCTTCTACCTATTTTAGTATACTTATAAATGGGGTGGCTTCCAGCTTTTTTCATGTTGACCATGGTCTTAGGCAGTGATGCCCTCTTCCCCCCTCCTTTTTCTGCTAATCATGGAAGGACTAAGCAGACTGATGAAAAATGCTCGTGAGGCGAGTGACCTAGGAGGTGTTCAAATTTCATATATGACTACCCTCTCGCATATTCTGTTTGTTGATGATGTAATTATATTTCTTAATGGTTCTTTTCATGATTCATATGTTTTCAAAAACATATTATCTCTTTTTTGCAAAGCCACAGGTATGGAACCCAATGTTGGAAAATCCTTGATCATTTGTGTGTCCTACCTCCAAAATGAGGAATGGTATGCATCCCAACATTTCGCTTTTGACAGACAAGAACTAGATGCGGGTCTCAAATATCTGGGGTTCAGACTGAAGCCAAATGGCAATCGAATTGCTGATTAGGCCTGGCTCATAACTAATATTAGAAGCAGGATAAACATCTGCCAACAACGATGGCTCTCCAGGGCAGGCAAGCTTACTCTCATAAAATCGGTGCTCAAGGCCATCCCGGTTTACTGGATGATGCTGGCTTGGATCCCAAAAGGCATTCTAAATAGGATTCAACAAATCTTCTGTCGTTTCCTCTAGCGGGGAAAACACACATGGAGGAATTTTTCCTGAGTCAGCTGGGACAGGATCGGGAAGCCTAAGAATCTGGGGGGATGGGGCTTAAAAAACCTTCAGTCTTTCATAAAGGCCCTAGCGGCCAGAATTGGCTGGGAAATTATCAAGTCAAGAAGCCTCTGGAAAGAGGAAATATACTTCAAATACATTCACCCCCTCTCAATTATGGAGTGGATTCGTTGTCCCAGCATGTCCTCTATTGGTGCGTCCATTATATGGAAGGCAATCACACAATCCTTCAATACCATCAAACAGGGGCTAGCTCAGAAAATTGGTAACAGGGAGCATGTTCGTTTAGGCACTGATGCCTAGATCGAGTGCAGAAATGCCCATATCCTTCCTCGAGCCCTTTGACAATTCCTTTCTGCGACTGGTTTCACTAAGATAGATTATATTGTGGTTGCAGGTCTAGACCCTTGGTTGCCCCAGCAATGGCGGGATCAAAGAGCTTTGAATATACCAGAAATATGGTCAGGGGATTGGGATCATTTCATTGGGGAATTAGAGGAAGCCAATATTAGGCTGGCTAAAAAATATGATGAACTCATATGGACCACCACCCCTCATGGAAGATACTCTCCAAAAGCTGGCTATGTTGCCCTTATGTCAGCAGAGGAAAATGGTATGATAAGCTGGTGGTGGCGACATCTCTGGAAATTAAAATCCCCTCCTAAAACTAATTTTTTCATGTGGTGTATACTCACAAACAAAGCCCCAACTAAATTAAACCTCATGATATGGGATATACATGGTCCCTCTTGTAGTTGTTTATGCAAAGCAAATGTTGAGGACGCGAATCATCTTTTTCTCCTCTGCCTAGTCATGGCACAAGTTTGGTCACAAATAATTTCAACGCTAAAATTAAGGACTAAATGGTGTGGCCAAAGTCTTAAGGAGGCATGGCACCCTTGGTGGTCAGAGGCACTCACTCAAAAGGATAGAAATCTACCCTTGATTGTTTGTTGGGGAATCTGGTTAAACAAGAATCGTATGATCTTCCAAGACACGCAAATAAACTGGCTTGCCACCATCACAAACTATGTGGCCATCTTCAATCTACTTCCTGATACTTCGGACAACAAGTCTTCGCGGGTCATTTCCCCCAAAACCATTGATACACATTCACCGTGGGGTTATTTTGATGGTTCGGCCCAAGCTAAGGTTTGTTTGGTTGGGGGGGGGGGGGGGGTGTTGGTGGGGGTGCCATTCTTCACTCGAATGAACATTTGTCTTTTAGAATCCAACTTGGCCTTGGCAGGGACACTAATAATTATGTTGATCTTAACAGTTTAAAACATCTCCTATTATTCACGCAGGAACAAAATTGTCAAAGGATTCAGATCTTTAGGGATTCACAGCTTGTAATAAATTGGATAAATGATTTACTTCATTGTTACTTGCACACACTCAGGTGGATGATGTATTTACTCTAAAATCACAATTTTATTTTATTTTATGCTCTCATATATAGAGGGAAAGGAATGAGATCATTGATCATCTTTCCAAAGAGGCTGCACAGCTGAACAAGGATCAATGGATAGTATAGGAGTTCAGAGATGGAGAGTTCTATCAGTTTTTCCACCATCCTTTCATTGAGATGAATGGGAACCACTTAGATTGATCACTCTGATCATTCTATGTTTATTTTGGTTTTTGCCTTAGCAGTTTTTCTTGGGACATTGCTATGGTTTTTAGTTTCTCTACAAATATATTTCGCTTTGCAATTTTATTGTAATTTGTATATATGCTTAGTAATTTGATGAATGGAACTACAATGAATGCATCTCATATAGGTTGACTGATACAACATGTAATTTTTTTAATTTATTAATGAAAATTGCACCTTTTGCCTTGGAAAGAAGAAACTCTAGAGGATGGAGAATTTGGATTACGTGATATTATTGATTAAATTTAAGTTATGCTTGGAAATCAAGCTCATTTTTTGTAACTATTAATTAGTTATACTTGTAATGTTTTTTACTTTGACACTTTATGAGAAGAATAAGCATTCAATTAATGTTTTTATGTGTTCAATATTTGTATTATGTGATTTTTGCTTTAATTTTTACGTCAATCATTATTTTTTGAGAAAAAACAATGATTATTATTATTATTTGACATGAAATTCATAAAAAGGGACTATTATTTAACCATTTTTTGTTAAATTTTTTCTATAAAAATTGTGATTTTGACATGTTATTTCTAGCAATTTTTTTTTATCAAAATGTGTAATTTTTTAGTTATTTTTATGTTAAAAATGGTTATTTTTATGTTAATTGTTAAAAATTATTGTTTTTAGAGACAAATTATTTGATGTGCATTGAAAAATTAATTAACAATATATAAATATGTAGAATATTGAAACTTTAAAACACTCTCGGCAATTCAACCCCTAGGGAAGAAAACTGGTGCGCGTTATATCATCACCACGATGGAATATCTAACCTGATGGGCAAAGGCAGAGTCAGTTAAGGATTGTACAGGGGCTACAACAACAAATTTATTTTTAATATGTCTTAACCAGGTTCGGCTGCCCGAAAGTGTTGATGAGCGACAGAGGTATGAACTTTCTAAATGAAACAATCAGCTCGTTGACAGAAGAATTCCAAGTCTACCATTAGAAGAGTACACTGCATCACCCACTGGCCAATGGGAAGCCTTCAACAAGATCTTGGAGAACGTGCTGACGAAGATCTACAACGCGCAGAGAAATGACTGGGGTGTGCGTGTACCTGCAATACTATGGGCTTATAAGACTACTTGCAACAAGCTGACAGGGAAAACGTTGTTCAGATTGGGATATGGTGTAAAGCGGTAATGTCGATGGAGTATATTGTGCCTAGTCTATGCATAACAGCTCTCACAGGTATGGCGGATCGCGAGGCTTTGGAGAAACAACTCACGCAGCTGATGGAACTAGAAGAGGACCGATTCTTGACGGGATTTCATCAGCAAGTACAGAAGGAATGCGAAAATTCATGGCACGATCGTCACCTCAAGCTTCACACGTTCAAGGTAAACGATTTTGTCTTGCTATATGATAGTAACCACTAAGTTTCCAGGAAAATTCCAGATGCATTGGCTAGGGCCATATATTATCAAAGAAATTACAGATGGATGCGCAATTCAGCTCGTGAAGCTGAATGGACAACCTTTTCTAGGAAGAGTGAGTGGGAGCCAATTGAAGTTGTATATAGGGAATCCTATGCAATGACTATATGGTGACAGGATAGTCTTAGTGCTCTAGGAAGTTGCAAGGGAGCACGGGACTATAAACTACACTTCCAGTTTTGGAGGACTACGCAGCAGGCGGGCTGCGCAGAAAATAGTGACGTTGCAACCTAAGAAGTTGCGCCACAGAGGGAGGTGTCATGCAGCACAACAAAAAGTGATGTTGGATTCAATGTTCATGACTTGACAACCAAAAGACGGTTAAGAGGAGCAGGCTAGTGGAATTTAAGGCAAAACTCTTTGAATATATGCCACCAAAACAACATTAATTGTCAGAATTTGGGGGAAACGATCAGATTTGAATTTTAAAACCTCTATAAATTGCACATGCTTGTCCAACAGAGAACACTTTGCGCTCTCAAAATTTCTAGTGAGATTTGTTGTCCATCACCTATGAACCGGTCGTATTGGGAGGATTCAGTCACGAGCCCTATATTTGCTAAGTTGTCTGAGCTAAATTAGAAGTTCATTCTAGAGAAAATGCTTGTACCAAGCCCTACAAAAACTGTGAGTACTGTTGGTGTTGTGGCCTCTGAAGGAGCTATCCCGGAAGTTGTAAGTATGGAAGCTCCAACTCCTATGCCTACAACGCTAAGGTCGCCTAGGCCAAAGCCTACCCCTACCATAGAAACCCAAACAGCCAAACGAAGAAGGACAAGCAGAAAAATCCAGTACTGGTGCGTGAATCACCAAGAAAGTATTCTGCAGCACAAGCAAAACAAAAGAAAGACAAGCAGCGGGAGAAAGTTGTGGACCTGGAGGTGGAAGAAGGCCAAGGAACAAAATATATTGACACTGAAGGAGTGGAACCTATAACGAAGCTACCCGAGTATATCTCGAAAGATGAAGATCACAAAGGACCTAGATTCGGAGAATTTTACCATTTCCATGCCCCTTCTACCTGACCAGGTTCCTTTTGAAGGTTCACAACTCACACGGATCCCATTATTGAAAATGGAGGATTGGTACTTCGCCATACTTAGCAAAGAATAAGCACATGAGGCACATCTACTATGTAGATTCGGGTGTTACCGCACTAGAAATGGAGGAATGGGTTTGCGATGTCGAGAACTTGGGGTTACTCAATCTAGTGTGGGTGCCCCATTATCACCACACCCCCATTAACACAATCTGTGTGCGCCAGTTTCTCACTTTGGTGTATGACGGGTGCCTATGGATAGGAGGTCCTATACCCATCACAGATATACTCATCCACAGGATCACGTACCTCCCTTATAAGGGTGCGAACTTGGCCAAGGAGTTTGGTGGAAAGACGGGGGGAAGGATCTTGCAAAAAGAATGAAGAAAGATTACAAACTCATAAAGAAGTTGCATAGGTATTCAATTCTATCTATCTCAGACCTCATAGTTCAATTGGCCACTCAAATATTAGCAAGGAAGGTGATGAGGAAATGTCACACGGATGAAGTTCTGATGCCAGTAGTTTTAGCGACTACCTAGTGCGCAAAGGGTGTACAATTCAATTAGTACATATGCCTCTATTAGGAGTTCCTTGTCAACTGTCGAGAGGCCTAAGATGAAACCATGTTGTTTCACTACGCTTGGTTATTGTTTTCCATTGTGCTGGTCACATGGGAATTGTCGGAGGATAGCCATTTTCTTCGACTTGAGGAAGGATTGTCGGAGGCACTACAATTCGCTTCCTTATGGGCTACAAAGGACCCTGTGCAGATCACAAAGACGAAAATATTTTGGATCCTTATGGAATCCAGTCTCTGCATGGCCATTAACCAAGATCCGAGGTTGTCCCCAACCTTGTTCATGCAGTTGTCACCCTAAGTGGCATTCAAGGCCGACTTCCATAGAGTGTACATTCAAGCGCGAAAGGATCCACAACAAAAATGGCATGACTTTCCATATTTGGTGATGGAAACAGATGTGCATGAGGTGATAACAAGATGGCCTGCAGAGTGGCGCACCCCATCAGACTTAGATGTTGGAACAAGCATGAGCGTGGGAAGTTTTGTTGCACAAAAGAGAAAGAAGGTAGCTAAGAAAGATGCGCGTGCACTCGCAGAGCATAAAAAGAAGGAAGTCACTGAGAAGGCTCGAGTGGAGCAAGAGCGCGCTACTAATGAGCAAGCAGAACAGGAACAACGCAAGTCACCTTCACTAGAGATAGAGGAGGCAAAACTTTCAGAGAAATGTGGTGGAGGAGATGAGGGGAAGAGCACCGCATTCATTTTGAAGAAGCATGGCAAGGAGCAGCAGGAAGGTCCAAGGAAAAATCAGAAATCGAACAAGTCTTAGACGGACCCCATGGTCTTAACAGAAGGCAATCTCGATGAGATCGAGGACAAAATAAGGGATACCACAACTGAGGTGCTGCAATAGTTTGAGAAATAGTACATGCAGACATTGGGGAGTATCCAAAAGGATTTGCGTGAGCTGCATATCCAATCAATCAGATACAGGTGGGCACCGAATAGGCGAGCGCGGAGCAAGCGCGCTTGGCACTTAGGATGAGCAAAGAAACAGAGTTAGTAAGGTCCCTTGACCTTAGAACTATAACATTGATAGAAGGGTCCCTTTGTGCGGAGTCAACCGATGATCACATTATCTTGAGCACAATCAAGAATATTGGGATGAATATAGCGGCGCTCTCCAACGAGACCCTGCACATGCTACATGCAGGGGTGACAGATGAATTGAGGGACCAGGAACAGCATGCCCTCAACCTCATCAGCCAATACAAAGTGAAAAATGAGTAGATGTTCACTGAGAAGACACAAGTTTTAAAGGAAAAGGAGGCGCTAAAGGCCCATAGCTCACAACTAGAGTCAACAGTCGTAGAGGCATGCAAGATAGTGCCTGAGCTTCATATCCCCG
Source organism: Pinus taeda (assembly GCA_000404065.3). Lineage (NCBI taxonomy): Eukaryota > Viridiplantae > Streptophyta > Pinopsida > Pinales > Pinaceae > Pinus > Pinus taeda. The sequence goes on from APFE031477633.1 coordinate 64,366, forward strand.
AGGATGCACAACCAAAAGCAAAGATCAGAAAACTGGTCACTATTGTGTGCGAAGCTAAAGTAGAGATTGGCTGAGTTCAATTTGAACTCAACATGAAGATCACAGAGCTGCAGTTAAATTTGCAGCCCACGACTCTGCCTGAGGTCCGGGAACAGCACGGAGCCGCGATAAAAGAAGGAATGGCCACCCTGGATACCATAATCACTGACTCTACCACATTGTTCGAGCAAGAAATCGAGTTGGTGAACAAACTGTAGGAGGATCCAAACCTACAGACATTGAACACTGAGGTTAGGGAGTTGTAGCGACAGTATGATGAAGTTAGGGTGACCGCGCACTCCGTTGCACTCGTGTAGCGCCTTGCAAAATTACAAGAGGAGAAACATCTCCTAGCACAGGTAGAGGAAGCACAGAAGAAGGAGGCCTTGCTAAAGGTTAGGCTATAGCCATGGTTGGAGGAAGCTTATCAAGTCATGACCACTATCCAGGATAAGCTAAAAGTGTTGCAGCAGACACAGCAGACGATGAGGTTGGCAGTCGAAGGACCAACTACAGAAAAAGTGGTTGAGGAAATCAAGTGGGCAGCAACTCAGAGCATTGTCGAAGTCACAATAATCTAGGTGGAGCTGAGGGATCTTCGCAGCAATATTTCAATGCCAGCCGAGTGACTCGAGGGTGAGTGACAATCTTTGTGTTGGGGGTCTATTGGGATGGGGTCCCTTGGGTCATTTTTAGGGTTAAGATAACCCAATCTTTTATACAATTTTGTAATTAATGTAAAGTCTCCACGTTTTTTAGATGCAGAGCGCGTAGATAATTAGGAGTCAAAGGGGTTTAGCCCCTTGTTTTATGTAAATATTGAGTTGGTTTTGAAATCCACCCATCATCCGTGGATCATGGCATGTATGCCAAAGGCTATAAATAGGTGTGTCTTAGAAAGTCTAAGGCAGGTCATATTAGTAATGGGTTAATAGAAGAGAAGTGATAGCAGAGAAGGAGAAAGGCTCTACAACTGAGTGCGCAGGGTAGTTTCAAGTCCGTAATCCTAAATTGAAGATCAATAAATACAGTTTCCAAAGAATTATTGCATATTTATGTTCATTGTTGTTAATATTATATGATGTCGATGAATGATGTGTTTTATGAAATATTGGTTAAATGTTGCGTGATTCTAATGAATAAGTGTTAATGATGTACACTATGCATGTTTATGTGTTTTCACAAAGACTCTGATGCATTATCTGATGTTTACGAATAACTTAAGTAAATCTGTGCGAACCCTAATTTAGCACTGCTTTTTGATGCATGTAAGTGGATAGATTGACTATTAAAGGTCCTCAAAGACCGATCGTAGACCTTCACGAAGGTCTAAAGGCCATTTTGACAGAGTTATATCAGTGAGCCCTATGAGTGTATCGATCTGCGTGAAGGCATATCTGAGGCACTAAAATACATCACACTAGTCTCTGGATGTAGAAACTTGGTTCTTGCATCCCCCCATACTGCTTCGGGTGAGACTACAGCCTGCACTACGCGGGTTGTTGCCGAAAGGGCCAGTAGTGTAGGGATTTGTTGGTTGGTGCAACTAACTCTGAACCTAGGTTAGGATACCCTAAGCTAACATTCTCTACACCAAGAGAATTTCTCAATGATCATAGACTTTGTCAATGAACCTACAACATTCTTCAAAATATACACCTTTTCTAGTAGCACCTTATTTTCTTTAATCATACCTCTCACAAAGTGATACTAAATATCAATATTCTTTGTCCTTGAATGATAAGTTGGGTTCTTCACCAAGAATATTGCACTCTAACTGTCACAATTTATCCTTACAACTTGTTGTACTGACCCAATACTTGAACGCATCCTTTGTACCTATGTTTCTTCCTTCCTTGCATGAGTGGCAACCATGTATTCAACTTCTATAGTTGAGAGTGCCATGATATAATGTCTCTTTCTCATCCAACTTATTTCTCCTCCAAATAGGTTAGACACATACCCACTTGTAGATCTTCTGCTATCCAGATCTGTAACCAAATTTGCATCAACAAAGCCATGTATGCCCAACACTTTTTCCAGTATTGACGTTCCTTGGTAGCACAATCCATAGCCTGTAGTTCCATGCAATACCTAAACCCTCTTTCTTGTTGTCAAATGCTCCTTCCTTATTTTTTAGATATACCTTCTCAATACTCCCTACACTACATGTGCAATATCTAGTCTAGTATAGACAATTGCATACATCAAAATTCCAACGACATTGTCATATGGAACACTTGACATGTCCTCTTCCTCTTCCTATGTCTTAGGACACTGATATGCAGATAACTTTAAAAATACAAGAATAAGCACCTTTATCTATTTATATTCACGCATATTAAACCTCTGCAACATTTTCTCAACATACTTCCTCCAATTTAACTAGAGTTTCATGTTTGCCTGATCTATTCTAATTTCCATACCCAAGATGAAATGTGTAGCACCAAGATACTTTGGGTAAATTTAGAAGATAATTGAGTTTTAACATCCTTGATTATTTCTATATCATTCCCAATCAACAACATATCATCCACATATAAGACCAAATAAATAAGATGATCACCAACTAATTTGAAATACACATTGTGATCTGCTTTGTTCCTTGTGAAGCCAAGTTCCAATATATAAGTATAAAATATTTGATACCACAACCTTGGTGATTGTTTAAGCCATACAAAGACTTTTTTAGCCACCAAACAAACTCTTCCTTTCCTTCCACAACAAATCCCTCTAGTTGCTTCACGTAGATTTCTTCTTTCTAATCCCCATGTAGAAATGTTGCCATCGTGTCCATCTATTCTACTTGAAAAACAAAAGCAACAACAAAAAATAAAATAAATTTAGTAGAAATTAACTTGGCAAGAGAAGAAAAATAACACCAAAGTCAATTCCCTCGTTGTTTATTTCAACATTTACTATTTTTAGTAGTCTTTTGGGTCCTGAAATTCCAAGGTAGTTTTGGTCCCCTAAATGGCAATTTTTTGAGGTTCACAATAGGTTCTTTGTCGGAATCCAGTAGTACTCGGAGAGAACTTTTCAACAAGGTATCGTATGTGCCAAAAAAAGATAATATGACAGAGCTATGACCCTAGGAATTCAATTGCCCAACTAACCCCAACGGGGCCCACAAACTCTTGGTGTTACATCTCATGGGGTTAAGGTTTTGGTTGTTTATGGTTTTCCCTTGTTGTTCAATAATAAATAGGCCCTTGAGCCTCATTGTAACACATTTCAGAGGCATGTAGTTACCACATCTTTTCTTAGAGATAAGCTACCATCGCCCAAGCTAGTTTATTTCCATTCTTCTTGTAAGCATATTTCATTATTTTGATATTGATGAGATGAAGTGGTATTTATGTTGCATCCATAAATTTATGGTTATATATGTAATTTGCTGCATTCCTGTTTAAGTTCGAATCAACCATTTCTTCAACCATGGCATTTTTTTCCAAAGTTTTCCATCCTCTAAATCCATTATCTCTGTTGTACCTTAAGAAACCAATTTCCTGGCTATGGAGAAATTGTGCTTAAGACATTAATGATTATTGTTTGTTTTCACTTATTTGTCACTTTATAGTTTGTTGTATTCTTAAATGAAGGACCTGGAAAACATGGTCTTTAACCCTTAATACATATGTAACCGGAAAATATCAGAATGCCATTTGTTGCTAGATATAAATGATGAATGAAGAAATCTTGAAGGAAGAGTTTAAGATAATATGTTGCTTAACACAGAACCTATTGTCCGTCACTTAGAAGAATTATGAAAATGAGAACTGAATCATAGACAATATGCTGCTTGACACAGAAACTACTATCTGCGACCCTTGGAGAAGTTAAAGATAATATGTTGCCTTACACAGAAACTATTATCTATAACTTAAAAAGGAAGGTGAAAAATTCAAGTATAGGAGCGCTCTTTTAAGGAATTTTAACTTTATCTACATAAGCAAATAAACACTTGTAGCTTCATTACTATACTTGAAAGAAGAAAACATAAGATGACACATGATAGAGAAGTTACAAAATCATACCAAACAATTCATGGAAACTTCTTATTCTTTCATTAATCAACAGTTATTTAAGGAATACAGTGGCCCAGTCTCCGGGTTCTCCAAAATTTCAACAACAACCCTTACAATTCCCTTTTCAGGCTTTTATCTCTTCTATCAAATCAGTTTTGGAAACTGATTTCTTGAAACAGCGAATAAATTGCTTTATAACAGTTATAAAACTACTTCATATTCGAGATTATTCAACTTTACTACATATAAAATATTGAAACTCATAACTAATGTAAAATTGCGCCAAAATCTTTGAAAGGGGGCTGCATATATGTTGGGAGTGTTTTGATTGGTAAAACATAAATAAACCCGACCAATCACCTTTTCTTTGGATTCAGCTCTAACACTAATTCTTCCCTTTACCTAGTGAATTTAACGCAAACCTTTGGTAACTATGAAACTGAAAAAGAATTAACTTTGCTTCATAAATCCATCGGATCCGCCTATTCAGCATTTCATTGACTTCCCATCGCAAATCGCAATCAGCACTTTCAAACATTGTATTGACCCAATCCTTAACAAAACCACGATATAACGGACGCGCCGAAGTTATAAAACATAATGTATAGACTACCGGGTCTGGAAACTTTATCACAGATCGCAATCAGCGAATGAACTAACACATATGCATAAGACGCCTTACAGATAGGCCGAAATTATAAAATGAAATATATAGTTTTTCAGGTCTGCCATCGCAAATCGCAATCGGCAGAACCCATATACATGTATATGGAAGGGCTTTTCGATACAGCCGACCCGCCGAGACTTGTAAACACAATGTATATATGTTTCAGGTCAAGCTATCGTGAATCACAAGCGACAGAAGCTGAGGTGTTATGGGATACATTGGACTCGCCAAGCTTTTAAATATAATATATATATGTTTTGGGTCCGCTTGTTGAGTGCTTCATTAACTGCTCATCGCAAATAACAATCAGTGATTCTCGTGGTAGTACTTCATATGAATTCCTGTTGTGTTTGGCGATTGCGATCTAATCGCATTGCTATCACACATATATATACATATTGGTTATGGCTCCATATAATTATTTATATTGCGATTTGATTTGATCGCATGGGCCAATTCTTTTACACTTGTTTCTTTTGCTATTTTGATATATTATAACAAATAAATACTTCATTACTTTTATACTTTGCGGATGTAAAGAAAATAAGGGAGCTTCATTGAGGTTGAACCCCTGCAGTGATATAACTGATAACTAAAGCTACAAACACAATATAAGCTACAACATCTGGATCCAACTAGAGATAGTGCTTCTGCCACAGAAGCACTAAGAACCGTAGATCGGTACCTTAGCCTTGGGCATGGAGTCATACATTGCTTCGCCAAACTTAACTGTGTAAAATTTATACAGTGAAACCACACCAATATCTACAATGATAAGATGCTTGTGCTTTGATAGAAAAATATTGAGAATCGTAGATCAGTAGCCTTAGTTGGGAATGGAGTCCAAAACTATGAAAACCCTTAAATTTGACAACTGAAACCTAACAATCTTGAAGTCTAACACCTCTGCAAACTAGTTTCCAACTGGAAAAGTCACCTTTATTCATCAACAAATGATTAAACTGAAGAACTGCAACTGGAAACCAAATGCTCAACACCTGATATTATTTATGTACAATTTCCTACATCTATACATGATTGATCTCCATCAAGTGAAGTCAATCTTCCAATGGTGCCAGGTTAGCATCTGGGTGCTTAATCTAGAACCATTTTGCCAGTGAAATTTTAAAAAACAATTCATCCTAAATGGAAAATAAACTATGCATAAAATAAGCTCACAACAAAAATTAGGAGTATATCCACAAAATGATATGTGTAGACTACTGATAAATTCTTCCATGTAATCTGCCACATGATCTTCAAAAGTATAAGAAAAAATATGGTCCTGATCAACTCCAAAAAAGAAATTCTCTATGTGTGAAGGTTCTTTCTCAAATAAACCTTCTGTTGGGATAATATGTTCAACAGAACAATCAGCAACATCTTTAAGAAAATGATCTATGTCACTTTCATGTCTCCACTTTTCGTTTCTAAGCTTTGATTGAAAATAATTTGTAATTCTAACCTCAGAAAGGAAAAGAAATTTTTTCTCATTACTATACGACATATGATCAACTTCACATAGATTTTTTTACCTTTGATCCATGGGCATCATTATGTTCTTCAATGCAATGATATACAATCTCTTTATCAGCCTTCTTTTTACATAAGATAGCCTCTTTTGCTATGATAGATGGCTCAATATATTGATGTCCAACATATCCCACTTGCTGGTTTCTTCCTGTATGTTCAACACCTAACTAATGAACTTGAAGAGCTTTGTCTTGTTCCCCATTTAAACCATTTTCATTATAGATAGGAGGATCATCAAATTTAACAAAATAGGGACTCTAGGGATTTATTTGCAACTTAATTATTTCTTCCTCTTCTCGATTGTTGAGCAGAAATTCTTGATGCACGTTTTAACTTTCCTCCATCTGAATACTCTCTCGATTTCTTTTATTCACTTATTTTGCAGGCTGAGATTCTTGTGGAGTCGCCTTTGGTGAGGAAGTTGAAACTTGCTACTCACTTTTATTTTCTTGACTTCTTGATCTTTTCCTCAATCTCAAGTCATATTTCTTATGTAGTTCAGTTTGCATAAAATCAGAGAATTGCTTCCAATATTCATCAATTTTATTTTCATCATGAATGGCATCGATTTCATCATATTCATACTCTTCTCCTTCGATACCAAGTTCATCTTCATCTACTACATATAACGTAGGTCTCAGAGAATTCTTATTTTCTAACTCTAACTTATTCAACCTATCTGACAAAGTTTTAATTACATTACACATATCCTCCAATGTTTGACTTTAAGAGGATTCCATCTTTGTCTTTTCCTTGTCTTGGATAGGTTGTGTCTCTGGTGCTTTTCCTGCAACCACCAGATTTGCTTCTATCTCTAATGCGTTTGTTTGGATCTGATTAATTTGGCTATAACTTCTCTGAATGCTTGATATTATTAACAAAATCATTAGTTTCATCAGCAATATTATCTTGAGCCTTTAAAGTTTCTTTAGCATCATAATATTCACAACAACCTTCAAAAAGAAACTTGTGTGGATAATAAATTCTACAATAAGAATTGAATACTGAATGGAAATGTTTCAAATATGAAATGCTTGAACGAGGCATAGACCTAAACCAAACCCTAGCTTCTAGGTCCAAAGAAAACAAAAACAACTTCATCTTCACATCTTCATGAATGATGCCCTGCTGCTCCATGCATTCATGAAACTCTTGGAGGTGCTGAGATGGTTCTTCATATTCCTTTCTACTGAATTTTGGAAGATACTCATTTCGGACATAAAATGCAGGCATATCATGAGGATAACCTATGATCCTAGTAAAATCGAATGGATCGAATTTATGGACTAAAAATGCAAGGAGAGCCATTAAAACCCATAAAAGAAAACTTCAAAGTGGAATGGAGTCGCCAATCAATGTTGTAAGTGAAAATCACAGGTGTGAATGTACAACCAACTGCTGAAAATTGTCATTCTCAAGAATCAGATTCAAACTTAATAAACCCAAGGAAAAGTGCTCTTATTTAATTGCTTTTATTCAAAACAACCAAATATTCCCTCCTCACTAAACAACCAAAGGAAAATATTGAAAAACCCAGGGAAAAGTGTTCTTGTCTTCTCTCCCCGGCAATGGCGCCAATTAATGTTGTACCTTAAGAAACCAATTTCCAAGTTGTGGAGAAATTGTGCTTAAGACATTAATGATTATTGTTTGTTGTCACTTATTTGTCACTTTATTGTTTGTTGTATTCTTAAATGAAGGACCTGGAAAACTTGGTCTTTAACCCTTAATACATATGTGACTGGAAAATCTCATAATGCCATTTGTTGATAAATGATGAATGAAGAAAGCTTGAAGGAGAAGTTTAAGATAATATGTTGCTTAACACAAAACCTACCATCCGTCACTTAGATGAATTATGAAAACAAGAACTGAATCAAAGACAATACACTGCTTGACACAAAAACTACCATCTGCGAACGTTGGAGAAGTTAAAGATAATATGTTGCCTTATGCAGAAACTTTTATCTATAACTTAGAAAGGGAGGTGAAAACTTCAAGTATAGGAGTGCTCTTTTAAGGAATTTTAACTTCATCTACATAAGCAAATAAATACCTGTAGCTTCATTACTATACTTGAAAGAAGAAAACATAAGATGACACATGACAGAGAAGTTACAAAATCATACCCAACAATTCATGGAAACTTCTGATTCTTTCATTAATCAACAGTTATATCAGCAATACAGTGGCATGTTCCGAGTTCTCCAAAATTTCAACAACAACCCTTACAATTCCCTTTTCAGGCTTTTATCTCTTCTATCAAATCAATTTTGGAAACTGATTTCTTGAAACAGCTAATAAACTGCTTTATAACAGTTATAAAACTACTTCCTATTCGAGATTATTCAACTTTATTACATATAAAATATTGAAACTCATAACAAATGTAAAACTGCGCCAAAAGCTTTGAAATGGGGCCGCATATATGTCGGGAGTGTTATGATTGGCTAAACATAAATAAACCTGACCAATCACCTTTTCTTTGAATTCGGCTCTAACACTGATTCTTCCATTTACCCAGCAAAATTAATGCAAACCTTTGGTAACTGCGGAACTGAAAAAGAATTAACGCTGCTTCATAAATACATTGGATTCGCCTATTCATCATTTCATTGACTTCCCATTGCAAATCGCAATCGGCACTTTCAAACGTTGTATTGACCCAATCCTTAACAAAACTGCAATATAACGGATGCGCGGGAGTTATAAAACATAATGGATAGACTATCGGGTCTAGAAACTTTATCGCAATCGGCGAATGAACTAACACATATGCATAAGACACCTTGCAGGCCCGCCAGAATTATAAAATGCAATATATAGTTTTTCGGATCCGCCATTGCAAATCGCAATCGGCAGAACCCATATACATGTATATGAAGGGCTTTTCGATACAGCAGACCCGCCGAGACTTTTAAACACAATGTATATATGCTTTGGGTCCAGCTATCGTGAATCGCAACCGGTGGAAGATGAGGTGCTATGGGATATGTCGGACCCGTCGGGCTTTTAAATATAATATATATATGTTTCGGGTCCGCCTGTTTAGTGCTTCATTAACTACTCATCGCAAATCGTAATCAGTGATTCCCATGGTAGTAATTCATATGAATGCCCGTTGTGTTTTGCAATTGCAATCTAATTGCATTGCTATCACACATATATATACATATTGGTTACGGATCCATATAATTATTTATATTGCAATTTTATTTGATCGCATGGGCCAATTCTTTTACACTTGTTTCTTTTGCGATTTTGATATATTATAACAAATAAATACTTCATTACTTTTAGACTTTGCGGATGTAAAGAAAATAAGGGAGCTTCATTGAGGTTGAACCCCTGTAGTGATATAACTAATAAATAAAGTAAAAACACAATACAAGCTACAACAATCTCCATAATAGTTTTAGGATCATCATTAGTAATAATCAAAGCAAAATTTGAATAAAAATTAGGTGGAGTACCTTCAAGGTTTTCTTCTTCCCCAAACGATCTTTTTAATACCGAATTATGTGATTCTTCTTCTTATTATTATTCATGTCCTTCTAAATATTTTTATTCATCATCCTTCAATTCGAACTTTGTCTCGTCTAATTATTTCTCTCTTGGCCGAACTTCTTGTTCAACAATATATTTAATTTCTCTAAATACCACATCTCTATTTTACACAATGTTTTTAGTTTTTGGGTTCCAAATCATATTTATGTCAAATAAAGATACACTTTTAAGCTTTCTTATCTAGCTTGCTTCTATTATCCTTTAGAATGTCCAAATAGGCATCATAGCTAAAAACCCTAAAATGTTTAAGACAATGTTTCTTACTAGTCCATACCTCATGTGGAGTCTTGTCATCTAGCATTGATGAGGGTGATCTATTTAGCAGGTAACATGCAATGTCCACTTCCTATGCCCGGAATTGTTTTCCTAACTTGACTCCACTAAACATGCTCCTTGCTTTTTCCATCAATGTCTTGTTCATCCGTTCTACAATTCCATTCTACCCAGGTATTTATGGAGTGGTATTGTGCCTTGCTACACTGCACTTCTTATAGAATTCTTCAAATTCTGTTAAGTCCCTATACTACTAGTGTAACCCCTTCTTGTTATTAATGAAACCCCCTTATTGTATTATTCTGCCCATGTAGCCCCCCATGTTGTTATTGTTATGCCCCATAGAATCCCACTATTGTTATTGTTGTGCCCCTACAATATTATTGTTATGTAGGCTCTGATTGTATTAGGACCCTAAAGACTCCTATATATAGAAAGGAGGTCTTGTCGTTTGTATCATCCAAGAATTGCTCATTTGTGTGATGTAAAGGAGGTTCCCCCCTTGAAGAGGTTGTTTTTTAAGTCGTTGATCTATCTTTTCTATCTTTTTGTGATCTGGTTTCATAACATTTGGTATCAGAGCTTTGGATTCTAGGGTTTCGCTACTCCAAACAAGCCATTGTGGAATTTTCGATATAACTTTTTTTCTACGAAGTTTCAGAAGCTAAAAAAATATAAAAATTGAGTTGAAATAGTTCTGAAACTCGGGTATGAATTTCAGATCTTTTCTCACTATATTTTCAGAGATATGATCTGAGGAAGTTAGGGTTTTTGCAAGCTCCAAAATTCCATCTCAAACAGGTCATCGTGGAATTTTTGCAATAATTTTGTTTCTACGAACATTCAAACTCTAAAATTAAAACCCATTTGAGTTGAAATATTGATGAAACTTGGGCTCAAATTTCAGATCTTGTTTTGCTTTATTTTCGGACATATGGTCCAAGATATTTACGATTTTTGCAGGCTCCCAAATTACATCCCAAACATGTGACCTTGGGAAAATTGTCCTAACTTTCTCTCTGAGCATCAGATTGAAATTTTGTAAGAAGTTACAGAAAGAGGATGGAATGTACTTATTTGTATATCATTCTCAAGTCTGAAGGTCAAAACAGTGACACGTGGCACTTCGTACAAGTTCACTCTACTGAAAAAAGTATATAATCAGGTCATCTAGGGAGATTGGGAATAAGTCTTTCCAATTTCAATCAGACTTGTGGCATTGGAAGGAGGATGCAGAGGGATACCACAGGTCCCAATTCTAGACCTTGTAGATCCAAACTTTCAGAGATACAATAGATTCAAGATCGAGATCCTAAAAGCAAGAAAAATAATGACTCGAATCAAGAAAATATGAACACCTAGTAATCAAAATTGGATGGATGATTTGAATAATGAAATCGAAGCTAAGATAAATAGTTTAATATATGTTGTGGAATCTGATATCGATGGTATGAAAGCATATTGGAAGAAAGGCATGGAATATTTGAAGAAATACATGGAAGGTTTGAAGGAAGGTGGGACAACGCTACTACAAGAAAGGCCTCCTAATGGCGAAAAGGTAGTAGAGGAAACTCATGATGAGAACAAAAGTAATGTTAATCATGATTTCATAGAATCTAACATTAGATTGAAGACCCAAGATATTCCAAAGATAGATATGAGGAAGTTTGATGGCAAGGATCCCGTAACATGGATACTACAGATGGAGAAATATTTTGATTTACATAGTGCAAAACACACAAAAGGTATGTATTACATCTTTATATTTAGAACTGAATCAGTTTGTGTATAGAGGGATTTGTTTTCGTAAACAACTTGTCGCCTGGTCAATTTTCACAGAGGAAATGATATCACATTATGAGGATACAAAAAGCAACACCTTCTTTAGCCAATTGATAAATCTCAAACAAAAGGGTTCAATGGCAGAACACATTAAGGACCTCCAAAAATTGAATATAAGGGTAAATGATATTCCATAAAAGCATAGGATTGAAGTATTCATAGGGACTTTAAATGATAACATCCAACATGAGGTTCGCCTTTGGGAACCTGATTCATTGGAGAAGGTATAAAAGTTGGCAAGAAAAATTGAAAGCAAAATTATGGCAACAAGGAAGCCTACCACTCATAACTATAAAGATAGAACTTTTGTTTCTCCTAGCCTTTCACCACTTACAAGGTTGACACCAAAACAATTGGAAGAAGAAAGAGAAAAAGGGATTTGTTACAATTGTGACAGAAAATACAATAAAGGTCATAAGTGTGTTGAGAATAAATTGATTTACATGGATGGGGAAGAGGAGCGAGAAAAGGAACAAGAAATGTCAAAAGAAGAGGATATACACCAGGAACCAATCCTAGAGAAAAAAGAAATGAATCTGACCATATCTTAAAATGCATTGAGAGGAATTACCACTCCTCAAACTCTTAAGTTATAAGGGCATATCAAAAAGAAAAAGGTAATAGTGTTGATTGATTCGAGTAGTACCCATAATTTTATTCATTCTAAGATAGCCAAGGAATTGAATTGCTTCCTATATCCAGCACCAGAGTTTCAAGTAATGGTTGCAAATGGATGAACCATAAATTTCTCTGGAAAGTGCCATAATATCAAGCTATCCATGAGAGAATATTTCTTTAATAGTCCAATGCTTTCCATTCCAATGGGTGGTACAGATGTTGTACTAGGAGTCCAATGGCTACAATCTTTGGGTACGATAGCTTTTAATTTTCAAGAACTTTTCTTGAATTTTTTTTGGGAAGGAAAGGAAGTTGAATTAAGGGGTATCTCAAGGAAAGCGGGTAAGATAATAAACTCTAACAGCATGAAAAATCTTCTAAATAAAGAACAACAGGGCGTAATTGCACAATTATGTTCACTAGAGGTTCCCACATCAAAATCATCTATTTCTCCAGATCTCCAAAATGTTTTGGAAAATCATTCCAAGGTATTTAAGACTCCCAAGGGCATCCCACCTATTCATGATCATGATCATGCTATTCATTTGATTCCTGGAAGTGTCCCCCAAACATCACGCCTTACAGATATCCATATGCCCAAAAGAGTGAAATTGAATGTATGGTTGCATAAATGTTAGAGGTTGGTATAATTCAACCTAGATAAAGTTATTTCTCTGCTCCAGTGGTATTGGCACACAAGAAGGATGGATCATAGTGCATGTGTCCATATTATAGGGAGCTCAACATGCTTAATATTAAAGATAAATTTCTCATTCATGTCATTGATGAATTATTGGATGAATTACATGAAGCAATTTACTTTACCAAGTTGGGTCTTCGTTCAGGATATCATCAAATCATAATGAAGACTGAAGACATTCCAAAAACAACACTTAGAACTCATGAGGGTCATTATGAATTTTTGGTCATGCCTTTTGGCCCTACTAATTCACCTTCTACATTTCAAGGTTTGATGAATTCCATTTTCAAGCCCTTCCTGAGAAAATTTGTGTTAGTATTTTTTGATGATATACTAATCTACAACAAGTCTTGGAAGGATCATGTTCAACATGTTGACAGGGTGCTCAAACTATTGGAAGAGAAACAATTATATGCAAAAAGCTCCAAATATTTCTTTGGAGTACAAGAGGTGGAAATTTGGGTACTCAATTAGCTCATAACTCATCTTATCATCCTCAATCTGATGGGAAAACTGGGATAGTGAACAAATGTTTGGAAGGATATCTTTGTTGCTTTGTATCTGATAAACAGACACAATGGGTCAAGTGGTTGCCTCTGGCTAAATGGTGGTATAACACTTTCTTCCATACTACAGCAAAAATGACCCCATTTGTGGCACTTTATGGATATCATCCACCGTCCATCAAATCATATTTAAAAGAAAATTATAAGGTTCAAGTAGTGGAAGATCACATCGAGCATCAACAAAAAGTTCTCAAACTCTTAAAGGATAACATCACTTTGGTGCAAAATAGAATGAAACAACAGGTAGATCAACATCGCAATGAAAGAAGTTTTGATGTAGGTGACTGGGTATTTCTACGACTACAACCATACAAACAAATGTCCCTCAAGCAAGCTAAGAAGGATAATAAATTATCACCAAAGTATTATGGTCTGTACAGGGTGTTACAAAAGATTGGTACTATGGCATACAAATTGGAGCTTCCTACATCTTCCTGAGTGCACCCAGTTTTCCATGTTTCATGCTTAAAGAAGGTTATAGGTGAGAAGATCCCAGTTCAAACAATATTGCTAGAACTTGACAAGGAAGGAAAAATCATATTGGAATCAGAAGCAGTCACAAAAACAAGAAATCGACAACTACGAAATCGATCAAATTTAGAGTATCTCATCAAGTGGAAGAACTTACCCGTTGAAGATTCCACATGGGAGGACGAGAATTTTATACATAAGCATCCGAAACTACTCAAGCATTGAGGACAACACTTTTTTAAGGAGAGGGGCATGTTAGGCCCCTATACTACCAGTCTAACCCCTTATTATTATTAGTGCAACCCCCTTATTGTATTATGTGCCCATATAGTCCCCATGTTGTTGTTGTTATGCCCCATAGAAGCCCGCTATTGTTATTGTTGTGCCCCTACAATATTATTGTTATGTAGGCTCTAATTGTGTTGGGACCCCTTAGACTCCTATATATAGAAAGGAGGTCTTGTCATTTGTATCATCCAAGAATTGTTCATTTGTGTAATGTAAAGGAGGTTGTCCCCTCGGAGAGGCTTTTTTTTAAGTCATTGACCTATCTTTTCTATCTTTTTGTGAGTTGGTTTCATAACAAATTCATTCTCACATAATTCTCCACCATAATCTTTCCTCAACACCTTAATTATTCTCTATCTAATTTTCCACGAGAGCTTTAAACTCTTTGAATTTATCAAAGACATGATATTTCTTCCCACATAAATAAATCCATGTATTCCATAAGAAGTCGTCTATAAATGAGACACAGTACACATATTTACCTATTGATGGAACTGACATAGGTCTAAGCACATCACTATGCACCAACGATAATATCCCCTCCCGCATCATAGAAAAGAGAATCTTAATTGATCCTGCTTCTTATATAAACAGAAGACACGTGGTGGCAATGCACCTGCTTTTTGCTTTTTGATCTAGATGAATTTTGTACATGTAGTCCTAGTTTGTTTGAGTTGGAATGAATTTCATGGAATTTTGATTTCAAAATAGAACTTGTTTTCCTTCACATGGATGATTGTTGTACTTTGATAAATACAATAGATAGATAGACAATAATTTCAAGTTGCTAGAAAAACTCAAATTGCAATTTTTATGTATTAGGTTGCCTCAAATTAACATTCCCAACAATTAGATTGTTAGATGGAATCTTTGATTGAGTTGACTTATTGCCTTCTTTTAAATGAATGGCAAATTTTTAAAAGTTGGTAATTATATGAAAATTTAATATTGGAAAAAGTTAAATGTTTTTTTTATAAAGCTTTAAAATATTTGTGAGAAGTTATAGATCCATTTAAATAAAAAATTTGACTATAAAATTTAAAGTAGCCTATAAGTGTGACTTTTTGGAGTTTCCAACATATTTATGGTTGGAATCCGGTGAAAAAAATTGTGGCCAAATCTTGATTTGTGTTGTTTAAACTAGTTTTTTTTACTACATATATGGATTCAACACCTCAAAAACCCCTAGGGAACTTTGATTGTGGAGAGTTCACCTGTCAAACTCGTTATTCCAATTAATCCATGTCGGGTTCTAAACAAATTAGATTGAAAAAGGAAAAGAAAAAAAATCCAAAAAGTTGCACTTAAAGACAACTCGATAAAATTTTGTCATTTAAA
>APFE031477633.1:81132-154676 GCA_000404065.3 Pinus taeda
ATATAAATTTTATGAGTGTGTTTATCCATATTTCAAGAATATTGTTATCTAAATTTTCATGTATATTTTGTTGTAATATATATTACCCCCAAATCCAAGTGATCAGAGGGCAATCTCCCTAGCAAATTGATAGTAGAAGGCACGTGGAGGGCATCCTTCATCACATGGAAGACACCCATCCTCGTTACTCCACCCATCCCCTCTCCTGGGAAAGGGTGGACCACCTTACCAACCTCGAAATTTTATTTTGCAGCTCCCCGCCTCTCGATTATTCATCCCCATGCTCCACACTGTTCCTTCTAACCTCAACCCTCTGCCTCCCATCTCTTGCAACCAAGTCATGAGTAGTGATGGAGGGAGAGGTCTTCACCCAAGATGGGGTAGAGGTCGAGGACAACCCCCAGCCAACTTGGAAGACACCTCCATAGCCACTTTGTTCGACCACAGCATACCTGAGCGCATCCATAGAAAGGTGGTGGCCATGGAAGAAGAGGAGACCTATCAGGGATGCTCGTCCCTTTGGGCTCTCCATAACCTCTTGACCTAACATCTGAAGGACAAAGAAGAATTCAAAGCCAAGGCTACCAATAGGATTGTGGAGCTCTCCACACACTTTAGGCACTCATCTTCCATGCTGAAAATATTGGTCAGGGACCTATGCATTGACTACCCTTCGAAAGTCCCTTCCCTTGTTGTGTCTCCCTCGTACTCCCCCTATCAGTTTGTCCCCTCCCCCATCCTCCAAAGCTCCTCGTCCTCCCTTTGTGCCCCTCGTTTCTCTTACGGTGAATAATGTCCCACCTCCCTCTCCCCCTTGGCCCAACCCATTGGGGTGTTTCATTTTGGAGGAGCTTCTGGAAGCCACCAACATTACGTTGGCTCATGGTAACACCCAAGCACATGAAGGCTCCACCTTGGCGACAGTATGGCTTCACAGTTGCATGTGATATCCGCCATCAACTTCAATAGCGTAAAATCGATTTCTTCTCCTTAATTTTGGTTTATAGTTGGCATAATGATTTTTTTTGGCTCAATGAGCACCAATGTGATAACACCCTACTTGTTCGACCTAAGAGCACCAAGTCTGAAACTAAGGATCTCTAAGCCCCACTACAATACGCCTTTCTTCCTACCCCTCAGCCAATGTTCGGGTGTCGCGAGGCTCAGCTCCCTTGTGCAACTTGAAAGGCTCGTCTTTTTTATAAATTCTTTGGATATTATAAACTCTGGTTTCCCCTTTCAAGGGTAAAGATCTTATGATCTTTCTCTCTAGTTTCCTCGCACTGAGGCAGAAATGGACCTCATGGCTGCATATGATGTATATTTTCCTCAATTAATATAATTTAGAAACGATTATATATATATATATCATCATCATCATCATCATCCCAATATATATTGCCATAGCATCGACTTACTCCAGGACGGGTATCACCCCCTTCTAATCGACAAAGAAAGTGAATTTCATCTACCTACACCATTTGCCTCACATAGTCCAGAGCCCAAAGAAAGGGAGGTTGTAGCAAAAGCACTATAAACGTCAAACTTCATAATATATGTGTGAAAAATACCTTGGTTGTTGCTTATGGAACTGCGTCATCTACTACTGCTAGTGTTGGTGAAAGTAAAAAAAAAGACCAAATCCAAGTGCATAGCAAGGCGATGTGTGTGTGTGTATATATATATATAATATATATATATATATATAATTTCTTATTTTTATTTATTTTTGGGACAATATTAGAAGTGCGTAAAATAATTGCAAAAGTGACGTTGAGTCAAATCAAAAGTTTAATGCTAACCATAGACACAAATTTAAACAAAATATACGAAACACATACACCATTATTATTATTATTATTTTAAACATAATGGGTATTTTATATTGTATTAAAATTGGAAAATAATGGCCAACAACCATTTACAATCATTATTTCCATCAGCCATTTCCAAAAACCAGACTCGCATATCTTTGTCCTTCCTATTGTCGCAGGCTCTCTTACTTATCCTATACTTATGAGTCAATGCATATATTCTACAAAATTGGCCCTGAAGTAAAATATAACTTCAAAACATCATAATAACATTTTCAGTTTTCCCCAAAGGGGTTGGAATCCATGTCGGATTTCCTTTTTGAGGTACATGCTTATCTACCAAGGAGACGGTCACACCGTCGTCTTTGCTTGTTGCTACTTCCTACAAATTTGTGGTCGGGTCACTTGTGCTATTCTCCATCTCCCCCTCAACATCCCAATTGGCTAGTTTACCTCTTGTCTTCAACATTGATAATTCGGACTCCGGACACAACAATCAATATTTCTGTCATTCACTCAACCAATCAACTTTATGTTTCATTGCCACCACTCTGTCATTCTTCTACTACTCCAGCAAATCCCATATTCTATCCATCATCTCATACTCCCCAACAAATTCTTGAATATTTTCTCTAATGCCTTCCTCTATTGCTTGAAATCCTCTGATGCCTCATTGTCTGCCATTTCCATTGATATCCTCTTCCATAGTAGGAGTCTCCACTTCACAGACAACTCATTCAATTCTACTTCGACTTGGAGCCCGAGATCTATTACCACCCTTTCCTCCCTGACAGAAGTTCCATCTTCTATACTCGTTAATTCTAGCAGAGATAAGTCTGTCATTCCTAATTCCCCATTTAATGAACCTAACTTCGATCTCTGGTTAGCATTAATGCAAAATATTTTTTTTTATCTCCCACTCCCACATAGGATGCACTTGGAGGAGTCATCGATCTTTTAAACTCAGTCACCTTCCTTTATCATCTCTCCATATTTATGATCATCCACACATGCAAGGAAACAGGTGGACGACTGATCGTGATTTGTTCCGACCTCTTGGGATTTCTCCCTACTATTCTTATATCTTGATTCTCCCTAAATCCTTCATCAGTGAATTCAATTTCATCAAAATACGGAGGCTCTTTATTTAATGCCTTTTAGTTATGGGATCAATGCATATCGCCTTTCATCATCTTGTAGCAATATTACACCTTGACCCAGGTGTGTTCCCTCATTTACCAGGGTGCTCGCCACTAAGTTGAGGTTTTCGAGGACGTGGAAAAACTGAATATTCTTGAAATAATTCACCAATATGGCTATTCTTTGAAAGATAGGAGAGAAACCTAATCGTGGTATGGGGAAGGCCTTCGAAACCTATTATATCACCATCAACAAATCTCCCATAACCAACAGTCTTTTGTATTCTTAAACCCTTACCAATTTTAAGGTTTTCAATAACCCTAGAACTCATTCTAGTTACTTGTTGCCTAACTGAGTGATCCAAGTGGATATTAGTGGCCACCCACCTATTCCACTTGGACCCCCAACACTGCCTCTTTTAGTTTTTTAGTTTCCTTAATTGTAGCACAATTTACTAATTTTGGTAATTATTCGGGTCCTGAACTTCCGGAGCCATTTTGAGGCCCCAAACGATGTTTTTAGGGAAAATGGAGAGACAAAATTAATCTCAAGTTTGATTGTTGAGTTGTTTTTAGTCTCTTCTTCGAGATCTTCAAAATGAGGTATTATGATATCCAAACGGAGATCGTATGCCAAAGATACTACCCCGGGAATTTGATGTACCAATTTACCCAAATGGGGCCCACAGTTTTGGTGCTTCATCTCCTAGGGTTAATTTTTTGGATGTTTAGGGTTTTCCATTGTTTCTCAATAATAAATAGGCCTTTGAGCCTCATTGTATCATAGTTTAAAGGCATGTAGCCGCCACATCTCTTCTCAGAGATAAGCTACAATCATCCGAGCTAGTTTATTTCCATTCTATTTTTAAGCATATTTCAGTATTTGATATTAATTAAATGAAAAGTTATTTCTATTGCATCTCTATATTTATTGTTATATCTATGATTTGTTGTGTTCATGTTTAAGTTCAGATCAGTGGTATTAGAGTGGTCTTCTCTTTCTATATTTTTCTTTGCATGTCCCCAATGAGGTCGGGATATAAGGAGTTAGGGCTTGAGCTGGTCGAACCCTTGCAAGATCAGCCTCGCAAATCTCGATAGCCTCCAATGGTGGAAGAGAAGAAAGACAAGGGGGCAGAAGATCCTTTCAAAATATTGCTCTAAGAAGCCCTCAAGAGACAAAGGAACGCGATGATGGAAAACTTTGCCCAAATCCTTCAGCGGCTACCCAAAGGCGACTCATCTTCTTCCAGCAGCCACTCTGGAAGTGCGACACCCTGTAAGTTAGAGGTTAACTTTGACATCCACATATTTGAAGGTTAGATAGATGAGACATTGTAGAAAAATGGTTAAATCTACTTTAAGGATATTTTTCT
The DNA here is from genome assembly GCA_000404065.3 of Pinus taeda. Classification (NCBI taxonomy): domain Eukaryota; kingdom Viridiplantae; phylum Streptophyta; class Pinopsida; order Pinales; family Pinaceae; genus Pinus; species Pinus taeda. Next base: position 85,462 of record APFE031477633.1, read on the forward strand.
ATTCATGATTTTTCCAGACAGGGAAATATTACTTTTGCACTTCTCAAAGTTGCCTCCCACGTCAAGGATTGGTGGGAAACTTACTATAAGAAGAAGGATGAAAGTACATCCTCACTGTTTTTGGTCGCACCCACTTGGAATTCGTTCTAGGTTTCCATCAAGGAGCAGTACTACCCCGTCGGGAGCTATGAGGATAAATACAAAAATTGGACCACACTGCGATAGGGAAGGGACCAAGATGTGCCAAAGTTTACCAATGTTTTTCATACCCTTCGCACAAAGTTGGGTATCAAGGATTTCGAGCAACATTTTCTACTCAAATACCGCGGTTGTCTACACATATACATCCAGGACAAGATGGAGTTCATGTACATCTCCTCACTCGGCACGACATACTGATACGCCGTTAAGATTGAGCAGAAGTTTAAACAGAAGAAGTGAGACTTTGGATCTACAAATCCAAAGCAAGGGAAAGGCATGGTCAAATCACAGAGAAAAGGACAAAGCCAAGGCGGGGCAACCCAAGACAACCCATCAAAGCCACAAGACAATAACAACACCCCAAAGACAAAGAAGGACCTAGGAAAGTGGTGTGAGTTCCATAAGAGCTCCACTCACAACACAAGTGAGTGCCAGGCCAAGAATTCATTGGTGGCCAAGATAAAGGCTTCCGAATCAAATGCATGTTCCAACTTTGAGTCAGAACTCGACAAGGGTAATGACAAAGGGAAGCAGATCATTAACGTGGATCCTAGTGCCACCGTGGCCACCACCAAGATCCAGAAGAACCGCCTGAAGATCTAGAGGAGGGGGAACGCCTCTTCCACTCACATATGTGGGTGAAGGGTTCTCCATTGCAGTTCATTGTCGAAAGCAGGATTCAAAAGAACTTCATTTTAGCATAGGTTGTCAAGCAGTTGGGTCTACTGACTACTAAACATCCACAGTCATACACCATCAAGTGGCTTCACCAAGGATGAGATCTCTGCATTAGCCAGCAATGTTACCTTCCCTACAGCATCAAGCCCTTCACAGATGAGGTGTTGTGTGATGTTGATCCTCTTGAAGTTTGTGATGTATTATTAGGACAACCATACTTGTGGAAGAAACATGTTTTATATGAGTCTAGACCTCGCTCTGTGATTATTACTTTGGGAAATAATTTGTACAGGAAACCAGAGGTAGCCCTGCCTACCATCGTCTCTTTGATCTCTGCAAATCAATGCAATAAGATCATTTCACAGAGCAGGAAATTTGTTTTCCTTATGATTCGCCCTCGGGGAAAGAATAATATTGTGGCTATGAATTCCAAACAGGGCTTCTCCACACATCAACAACAAATGGATATGGTCATGGAGGAGTACAGAGACATTTTTGCCTCACCTACGGGGGTACCTTTGCACTATCAGGTCAAGCACTCCATTGATTTGACCCCAGGTGCGCCACTACCCAATGGACCAATTTATTGATGCTTTGTTTCAGAGAATGATGAGATCAAGAGAAAATTCAGGAGCTATTGCAAAAAGGGCATATGAGACCAAGCTCAACACCTTGTGGGAGCGTGATTGTATTGGTACAGAAGAAGGACGAGACTTGAAGAGTCTGTATTGACTATCGAGCGCTAAACAAGATCATTTTCTAGAATAGGTACCCAATCCCATGGATTGATGACCTTATGGACTATCTCAAGGGGGGAAAATATTTCAGCAATATTTACTTGAAGTCTAGTTATCACCAGGTGCCTATCGAACCCTCTAATGTGTGGAAGACTGCCTTCAAATTCAAGGAGGGCTTTTTTGAATGGTTGGTCATGCCTTTTCGGTTGACAAATCCTCCACAACCTTCATGAGATTGATGAATGACATCTTGTGACACTTCACCAATGCATTCATGGTGGTGTATTTAGATGACATCTTGATTTTTAGCCAGAGATGGGAAGAGCACCTCCACCATATTTGACGGGTCCTCCAAACCCTACAATAGCACAATTTGTGTGCCAATATAGAGAAATGCACTTTTGGCATGACCCATGTTCAATATCTGGGGTACATCATTAATGAGCAGGGTGTGCATTTGGACCCAGCCAAGATACAATTCATTCAAGATCAGCCAACCCCAACCACTCTAATAGAGCTTCGGAGCTTTATGGGCCTTGCCAATTTCTACCGCATGTTCATGTTGGGGTTCTCTCATATTATTTGGCCTTTAACTCAAGTCACCAAGGGCTTAGCGAAAGTGAAGTTCTTTTGGTGCAAAACCCAACAGAAGGTGTTTTCCAAGTTGAAGCAGTGCCTCTACTCTGCATTACTGCTCACATTACCAGACCGGCAACAAGTATTTGATATTGAGACAGATACCTCCAACTTCGCTATTGGTGTAGTTATTACTCAACACGGGCATCCATTGGCTTACCACAGTGAGACACTTTCAGACACAATCCAAAAGTATCCTAGCTATGACAAATAAATTTATTCAATTGTGCAAGCTTGTTGTCAATGGAAGCGTTACATACTGGGGAAGGAAATGGTCATCCACACATACCACCGACCCCTACAATTCATACAAACACAAGGGAAGTTGTAGGATGGTTGTCATCTGAAATGGTCCACGTACCTGCAACAAGTCCATTTGAACATTAAGTACAAGAAGGGAAGCACCAATAATTTTGCAGATTGCCTCAACCGACCACCAGTGATGGCGCTAATCATTGTACTTGACTCCTGTGGGCATAAGACTTTGGGGTGGCTGCATCTTTACGAGAGTGATCTAGAATTCTGCAACACATACCAGACACTCCTGGAAGGTGAGAAAGTTCCAAATTTTCACCTCCAGGATGCATTGTTATGCCATCTGGGACACAATCGTGTTCCTTCAAGAGAGCGTGCCGATATTATTATGGAGGTGCACTATAGTCGAGTCGTTGGACATTTTGGAGTAGAGAAAATAGTGGCAATATTATAGAAGTATTTTTTATTGGTCGAACCTTCGTAAGGATGTTGGGAGGTACATTAAATCCTGCATTGCTTGCACCATTTTGAAACCAACCATCAAGAATCAAGGCTTATATACTCCTCTGCATACTCCTGGTCGACCTTGGGAATCCATCTCCATGGATTACATGTCGTGCCTTCCTTCTACCAAGCATGACAATGACTGGGTTTTCGTGGTCATCGATAGATTCTCTAAGATGGCCATTATGGAAACCTGCAAGAAGAGTATCACAGCAAAGGCCACTACTCAGCTCTTCTTTGAGCGAGCGTGGGTACACTTTGGGATCCCACAATCCATTGTCTCAGATCGAGACAACAGGTTCCTAAATGAATTTTGGTCAAGTCTTTGGTTAATGTTGGATACCAAACTCACTAAGTCCATGGCTTTCCATCCCCAAACTGATGGCCAAACAGAAGTCGTCAAGAGGATGATCATACACATTTTGTGCATGTACAACTTGAAGCATCCACACACATGGGATGAAAGCCTCCCCTATGTCCACCATAGCTACAACAGATCTCTCCATAGCTCAACAGGCCATAACCCCTTTCAGGTAGGGTTGGGATTTCAGCCATTATGTCCCATTGATGTGGCCAGACCATTTGTAGCTACTTAGCCAGATTCGACTCATGTCCAATCCAAATTCGATAGGGCTAACAACTTCATTGAGTACATTCAACACATCCTCCAGTAGGTCCATGATATACTGGCAGAGCTAATGCTAAGTACAAGCAGGGCCATGATTAGCATCGAGTGCCGCACAAGTTCCAAGTGGGTGACAAATTTTGGCTACATTTGCAGAAGGAGCACCTCGCTGGACCCCACCGCAAGATTCACCCGCTCCGATATGTCTATATACCATCACCAAGGCTGTAAGGGACAATGCCTTCGAGCTCAACATTCCACCATTCTTTGGTCTGCACCCAATGTTCAATGCAGACCGGCTTCAGCCATACTTTCCACCATTACTAGACACATCCGACATTGCAGAACAACTCACACCAACAGAGCTAAACCCAAACTGTATGGAACATGCCACAATTTATTGGATCATGGACACACATATTAAGAATACTTTCCAGGAGAAGATCCAACTATATTAGGTTGTCAAAGCTAGGCAACTCTTACAAAAAGGCAAGTGGCTCACCATGGACCAAGTTCAGCAAAAGTTCCCCCGTCTCATGGAGACACTCAACGCAATGGGGACCATTACTTCCTAAGCAGGGAGTACTAATCTAGGAGGATATTGGTGGCCACCCACCTATTCCACTTAGACCCCCAACAATGTCTCTTTCTGTTTTTCAGTTTCCCTAATTGTAGCATGGTTTACTATTTTTGGTGGTTTTTTGGGTCCTGAACTTCAAGAGACGTTTTGAGGCCCTAAACAACATTTTTTAGGGAAAACATAGAGCCTATAAATTTCCCAAGTTAACTTGCCAGTTTTTTTTTGGTCTCCTCTTCAAGATCTTTGAAACTAGGTGTTATGATAGCCAAACGAAGATCGTATGCCAAAGTTACGACCTTGGGAAGTTGATGTACCAATTTATCCAAACGGGGCCCACAATTTTGGCACTTCATCTCCTAGGGTTAGTTTTTTGGATGTTTAGGGTTTTCCATTCTTTCTCAATAATAAACAGGCCTTTGAGCCTCATTTTAACACAGTTAAGAGACATGTAGCTGCCACATTTCTTCTCAGAGATAAGCTACCATCACCCAAGCCAGTTTATTTCCATTATGTTTGTAAGCATATTTCAATTTTTATATTAATGAAATGAAGTGTTATTTTTTATGCATCTCTGTATTTATGGTTATATATGTGATTTGTTGCATTCTTATTTAAGTTCTGATCACCGAGACCCCAAGAAAAACTAAAATACAATTGTTCGTCGAGGCTAAATAATGCCCCTCTCACTCCTACCACCCCGAAAACACATACAACGTTATTAACGAAAATGTACATAATTGATTTCCATATCATCAATATCAAAGAACACTTTTACATATATAAAAATCCATGTTTACGAGGTTCCAATTAGTTTTCACGACAATTTATTATCTTGGAGGGTGGTATGTTTGCGCTTCTGGATCTAATGGTTGTGAAGGCCCACATGGTTCCCATGGTGACTTGAGAACCTTTTGAAGTCGTGAAAATAAAGAATGTATGGGAATCACAGCGGAAGAGGAGAAATATTTAAGGCAATCTTTGACAGTATTTAATGGCGTTGTACAAGCCCCGTTTCCTCTGGACTAGGCTGGTTTAACAATGATCCTCCTCTCATCAAGCATCTTGCCATTCCTTGCATCGATGGAATCCCTCATTGGTTGCTCATCGTTGAAGGTCACAAAGATGAATCCACGAGATTCATTAATTTATTTATCACTAATGATCTTGGATTCCACGACTTCACCATAGTGACTAAAATCCTCCTACAAGCTTATGTCATCGGTGGACCATGTAATCCTTCAATGAAGCATCAATACTCAAAATCCGCTGAAAACATATTCTCATACTGAAGTTTAAGCTTGACAGAAAAAGAGATAGCAAGAAACCACTAACACAAGAACAGAAACATAATTGGAAATGAACAAAACCAAAATGAACTAGGGACAAACCGCCCAATACATGAGTCAGATGTTTGGCATTTATTAATGAAGAAAAGAGTTAATGTGCTTGCCCAATGTTGATAATACAATACATAATTAACATGAGTGTATCAACCTTAGGATTATAGGGTCTAATTGGAAATTTCTCATACAACTTTGTTGTGTCATTGCATCAGTATTTGTAACCCTAATGTGACTGTGTAGAAATGCAGTCAACATCAACAGTCTAAACATAAAGTTATTTATGCAGGGGCAAAAAAAAATCAATATTTGTCTGTACAGGTGAGATAAATATTACAATGCTAATCCTATATATCATTGCTTTGCAGTGACATAACAATGTTCACGGACATAAAAATCCAAAGAGCAATTAGATATACCTTCTACCATACAATTATCATGTAGTACTTGAAGTCCCTTCTCTCTAATATGTCCTAGTCTTTGATGCCACGTCATAGTATTTTCTCAAGAGGCTCTAGGAGCTTTTCCTTCTTCTTCTCCATTCTCAGGATCAATGGAATTGTGCACCTATCACTATCAATGATTCCCAACAAATTATATAAAGTTCCAATTTAAAATCTCTTCAACAATACCATTGCTCCTCAAACCATCCTGCATGTATCATTTTCACACATTATTCTTACACACACATCGCTTATCTTACTTGAAGAAAGCAAATTCACGGCCAATCCTGGTATGTCCAAAACACTAGTAAATGTTCCAATCCTTCCACCCATGAGCCTTAAATTGAATTTTCCTCATTATATGATTTTTGCTATTGAGTCATCTTTTAAGAAAACAACACCACCATATAATCTTTCATACTCGCAAAACGACTCCCTGTGAGGAGTCATGGGAAAGGATGTGCCTGAGTTAACCAACCATGCCTCATTATTTTTGTGTGTAATTGAAGAAGCCAAGTACACACCTCATTCTTCATAAGATCCCTTCCCTTTCTCAACAATTTTAGTTACACAATATTTCTTGTAATATGCTTATTTTCCATATCTCCAACATACTTTTACAAACTTTCCTAGAGATTTATATCTTCCTCTACATTTATATCTTCCACTCAAGGACTTGCTTTTATTTATATTCTAGGAACATTCTCTTATAGACAATGCATATTCGATATGGCTTTCCATGTTTTTTCGTCTCATCTCCTTCAATAACAAGGATGAGACTATTTCATAGAAACTTAAAGTAGTTGCATTACTACCTTTGGAAACAACCAGACTATCCCACATTTCTGGTAGAGAACATAACAATCTTATACAAATATCTTCATCTAAAATCTTAATATAAATTTATAATAGTTGACTTACTATAGTATTAAAGGAATTCAAATTCTTTTTCATTGAGTCTCCATTTGCCATCCTTGGATTATATAGCAATTTTTGTAGGAACAGTTTGTTCACCTAGGACTTTGACTGATACAAAATCCCTAGCTTGTCCCATGATGCCTTTGTTGTAGATTATCCTGAAACATTCAACAATACTTAATCTGATAGACAATCATATTGTGCTATTTTCCTTTCTATCCAACCTAACCTACTCTTTTGTCGACATCCCTGTCAGTCCAATACTCGGTCACCCGTGACCTGCTAATCTTTGTCCACCAATACATCTTCCATTTTGAGCTCCCGTAACTCAAAACTTTTCCCATTGAATTTCTCTATATCTATCTTTTAATTGTTCACCATTGTACTTCACAACAAGAATTGATTATGTAGATTTTTGAGTGTAATAGGCTCTACCACAAGCCTTAGCAAAAAACCCCTTAGCCATAAAGATGTTCCCTTGAGGCCAAAATCACTATGATACCAAATGTAAGTTTTAACCTTGTGCAATTAATTACTATAATTATATTCTTAATAAAAATGAAAATACGCAATGACAAACAAATACATAAAAGATATTTTATCGTGGAAGCCCAAATTGAGAAAATTATCAAAAATTTTCCATATATATTCTTTAGTACATCATTACAATACAACATATATACCTCGTTGCATCCATAAATCGCCAATCCATTTGTCATGGATTAGAATACAACCATAGTTACTATATTGAAATTGCAAAACCCTGGGAAAAAACACCATGCACCACAAAAATTGTTAAAGGTGAAAATTGTGTGCTAAAAGACGCCAAAAACAAACACAAAAAATTGACCTTTTTTTCAAGGGGTGTTCCCTGTGAACCCCCCCAAGCAAGGGGGGTCATGGAAAGAATATAACACATTCCCAACACCACATCTACCCTCCTCTTCTAAATAATCTTGATAAGGGCTTGCTTCCAGTAATTGTATACAATCAACTATAAATTAACAACCTCCTCCGAGGGATATTGAATTTCTTGGTCACCACATGATCTGATATTCTCAAAATTTTCCAAGGTAAAAATTTTTCCTTCTCAGGTTCCTTTCCCTTTCCCATTACTTGCTTCTCTATCTTTTGCATTTGAGTGATAACTTTAGGGGCAAGTTACTCAACATATCCTATGGTTTATAAGCAATTTCCTCATCCTTAGTCAAATCAATGACTTCCTTTGGTCGATTTTGATCCAATTTATGAAGGGAGGCATTCACCAAAGTGCATTACAATGATATTGAAAGTCCATTTTTAACATAAAGCATTGACGAGGAAACCCTAAACATCCAAAAACCTAACCCTAACAGATGAAACACTAAAAGGTCTATGGCATCAATGGGATTAGTTAGCACATCAACTTCTTGGGATCATAACTTTTGCATATGATATTTATTCGGTGCACTCAGTATCCTGTTGGAAAGGTATAGCCCATAAGTACACATTATAACTAGGCATAAGCAAAATCCTATAGTTGTTTCCTAGCCCCTACCATGTCAAAAAAATGTTTTTTAGGGCCTCAAAAGAACCTTTGAAGTTAAAGACCTAAAAAACTGTATAAAAATAAAATAAAATAAAATAAATAAATAAATAAAAATCCAAGATGGAGAATTGTTCTTTGAGTCAATGGAATAGGTGGGTGGCCATTGATGTTCACCTAAATCACACCCCCCCCCCCCGAAAAATAAATGATCTCAATTCCATTGTGTTCCCCCCATCAAATGGGGAAACTTCTATTAAACTTGGCCCTGGGTGAGCCACTTGCCTTAGTCCAGGAGCTACCCTGTTTGATAACCCAATAAATATGGATCCTCTAAGGGCAAGCATCCTTAACCTATGTTTTCATGATCTGATCATTGGTTCTTATTCCATCCAATTAGGGTTGATCTTTGTCTATGTCAACTACTTTGTTATCTCTTATGTGTCCAAAATTGTGAAAAGTATGGTCGAAAGAGGTCCACATTGAACACTTAGCCTAATCCAAGGAAGGGGAAAATACTTCACTCAAAATAAGTGTCACCCTACAACCTTGGTGATTATGTAAGGTCTATAATAAAGTGGACAAAGTTTTCGATGGGATCCTACATGGCACTCTTTCTGCAAATGCAACCAAACCTTGTATCCCACCTAAATTTTGTATGGCACCCGATGTTGATCATGGTGTTTCTTGTACTTAGTATTGGCTTTTTGTAAACTATCATGCACTTATTGATGGATGTATTGAATTTTATGGATTTGGTATCGTTATAGTGCATGGGAATATTTTGCTTGTCTGGATGCAAGGGGCATTGCTACATCAATATGACCCAATGGTTGAAATCTCAGGCCCACATAAAATGGGTTGTGGTCAGTCGAGGTATGGAGGGTTATGTTGTATTTGTGTTGAACATAGGGTAGACTTTCATCCCAAGTGTGTGGATGCTTAGAATTTTACATGTGCACAATATGGACAATCATCTTATTGGAGACCTCTATCTCGCCATCACTATGGGAGTGGAAGGCAATGGATTTGGTGAACATGGTATCCAACATTGACCAGAGGGTTGAACAAAATGTGCCTAGGAACTATTGTGCTTATCTAACTTGATGGTTTGCATCCCAAAATGTACTTGAACCTATTTTAAGAAGAGCTTGGTATTGTCCTCCCCTATGAAAATCTATCATCAACCACAAATACACAATCATTTCCATGCTTGGTCAAAGGAAGACTATACGTGTAGTCCATCAAGATGTATTGCCAGGGCTTGTCGAGACTACACGAAGAGGTGTACAATCCTTGCTTCTTAACGGCTAGTTTGGAAATGATTCAAGTAGTGTAGGACCTTATCTACTTGCTAACATACAATCAAAGTTTCAACCAATAAAAATAATTTTGTAGCATGACCATTGTCTTTTCCATCACAAAGTGTCTTTTCATCTTACTGTAGTGAGTTTCCCAAATAAACTTTACATGCTCGCTTAAATGAAAATAGATATGGCACAAATTTCATAACAACTTTTCCTAAAGATTAAAGTTAGTGATGACAATTCCTATGCTCAACATTTAGTAAGTAGTAGTGAAGTCAGGATCGGTCCCATAGAGTTGGGGCCACCTAGAGGCCTCATGTTTCTGAGAGTGGAGCACCATGGTTAGTGTTGTAACTAGAGGTCAACTAAGTAGTCAACGACGTATCAATGCTCCCTTTTGATATTGAGATGAAACTCCTGCAAGTATGTGGACTACTTTTAATGGCGATCGCTTTGCAATTTTCCTTGTGCCTGCATGAATTGCAGAGGTCTATGATCAATGTGGATGATTGTCTCCTTCACAAGAATGGTGTGCTTCCATTGACAGCATAATTGTATAATGGAATACATTTCTTAATCATAGGTGGGGTACTTACAGATGACATATTATAGTGTGTCACTATGGTAGGCCATCAAATGACTCTATCGAGTGAGAACCACCCAGATAGCATAGTTTAAAGCATCAAATCTCAATATCAAAAGATTATTGCATATTGAATAAGGAGAGAATTGGGGTTGAGAAAAGAAATTGTTTTATATCATCAAAATATTTATGTTGTGACTTGCCCCACATGATTTTTTCTTTGCCACCGCCCTTGGTTAATTAGCTTAAGGCCCATGAATATGGGAGAATCCCAACATGAACTTGTGATAGAAATTGGCAAGGCTTAAGAAACTTTGAAGCTCAAATAGTGTGGTTAGGACTTGATAGTCAAGAATGGCCTAAATCTTAACTAGATCCACATGTACACCATGCTCATCAACATTATAGCCTGTGTATTGGACCATGTTCATGTTGAAGGAGCATTTTTCCAAAATTAGCATATAAATTGTGTTGTTGCAGAATGTAAAGGACTTGTTGAATATGCTCCTAGTGTTTTTCCTGTAGGTTTTAACCCCGTACAGAAATTACCTGCATACGAATTCTAAATCACAAGAAAAATAAAAATGCGAGAGCATAACACATAAAAAACATATACACAGAGATTTCCCACTGGATCTCAAAACCAAGACTACTTGATTTTTCATTATATTCCTTTCAATGTTACAATACATATTTATACATGCCGAAGCATCCAATACCATGGACCGAAAACCATCGCGTCCAAAACGATGGACCGAAAACCATAGGTAGGTTCGCCCAACCTAATATAGGGTCCAAAATAATTTTTCTCGGGGCGCTGCCCCGAACCCCGTAGAGGGGGGCTACCCGCCCCCCTCAAACCCCCCGAATAGGGGGGGCAACACCCTGTGACCCCCCCGCTGTGCAATCGGCGCGCGCGAAGGGGGGGCTCCGCCCCCCCCTCTAACCCCCCGGTTCACTACGTAGGTTAGTTGTGGAAAGAATATAACACAACCCAACATTGCCCAACTCTTCCGTAAGATGAGGATATCATCCAGATATACCACAACAAAATATTTGGTGAAAAGCCAAAATATGTCATCAATTAACCTCATGAAATTTGTTGGAGCATTCATCAAACCAAAGGGTATAATTAGCCATTCAAAAATAACCTTCTTTGGACTTGAAAGTAGTCTTCCATGCATCGGTTTGTTTTATTGGTAGGTAGTGGTAGCCAAACTTCAAATCAACCTTACTAAAGCACTTTCCCCCCTTGATCTAGTCGAAAAGGTATTGGCTTGGGGAAATGGGTGTCGGTTCTAAACTATGATTTTATTCAAGGTCCTGTTGTTAAGGAAAAGTTGCCAGTGTTGAAGAATGTAGCTATGGTTGACCTTCATAATCCTCGATGTATTTATAATAATTAGAAGAGAGAAAAATAAATTTTAAATTAGAAGAAAGAAAAAAAAAAAAAAAAGGAATCAACTAACCCACTTAAAATTAAGATCCTTGAAAATAGTTCATACTCGCGTAAATAACATATTTACCATCGGATACTACACACCATAATTTAAGTAAGTATTTGCATAAAACACGAAATAGGAACAAAATGTAAATAAGTATAGTTACCAAGAGTTATTTCCGACCATTATTTACTTGATCTTCAATACTTTAAAAAATATGAGTAAAAATGTAAATGTGTAGAATTACAAGAATTTAATTTACAAAGAGACATTATTTACTTTAAGAGACATGTCTCTTGGGTATAAAATACACTTTAACTTTTTTATTTTATATACACACTTATCACTCGCACATATTTTTATCTTACACATGTGAGCTCACATATTCTAAGTTTTCGACATTGTGATATCTACTTTCATTTAATGGTTATTGGTTGAATTTTTGAAGTGGGATTGTTTGATGAAGATAAAAGAACTATAATATGTATTCACTAGAAATTACCATAGTTCAGAAATAGTGCTTGTATCCATTACACTCTATTTTTCAATGGTATATAAACTTTGGGAAAAGAAAGAGCACAAAGGAACTCCTTGAAAAAACCTACCTCAAGATCACCTTAAAGAAACCTTAGATCTATATTCAAGTTGTATCCATGGCCTCTACTATAAAACCAGAGAACAAGTTAGAGTGGGCCTCTAACATTAGGACTTGAAAGACAAGAATTGACCTAATTCTTGCAAAAAAATATATATTTTGGAAATTGTGTAAGGAAAAGTGACTAAACCTACAAATGAAGCCAAAAATAAGAAGTGCGAGAAATATGACATCACCGTAATAATCATTATTGTGGACTCCATCAACGACCATCTTATTCCTTGCATCTCAAAGCTTACACATCAAAGAACATATATGATGTCCTAAATAATTTATATACAGTCAACAATATTGGACAAGTCATGAGCTTAAGAAATGAGATTTGTGATATAAGAATGAAAAATATCTATATAGTGGATGCATACTTGTGAGGGTTTCTCAACTGAGAGATCAACTACAAAATATTGATGAAATTTTATCTGATAAAGAATTTGTGACTTCAGCACTTAATGAACTACCATGTTCATGGGATTCATTTGCAGCACGCATAAGTAGCTGAAAGGAAGCTCCAAGTTTGGAAGAACTATGGGCATCTTGTGCTTAGGAAGAATCAAGACTTCTATCTAGAGAAAGAAATCCAAAACAAGAAGAAGATTTTCAAGCCTATGTATCTCATTCCATAAAAGGTGGAGGAAGAAAGAAGTATGGTTTTCACACAATGAAAATGGGTTTTGATAACAAACCTAATCCTCAAAGGAAAAAATATATGTCTCAAATTTAGTGCTTTTGTTGCAACAAATTTGGTCACTTCAAAGCCCGATGTCTTGAAAGATTCAATGATAAGAAGAATAGAGGAAATCAACATGTTGCCACGACAGGAGTTGATGAGCAGTCTAAGAGATCCAAAGTTGAAGGAGATAAATATCACTTCTACTATTTTCCACTTGCAAGATCTCTTGAAGATGAAAATAGTATATGGTTCGTTGACAGTGGAGTTTCAATACATATGACGGGGGAGTGTGATCACCTTACAAGTTTGATGGAAATAAGATTGGCACAAAAGGTAGAGCTTGGAGACAGCAACAACTACGAAGTTAAAGAAACTGGGACAATATTCGTTAAGATAGAAACAAGTGAAAACGTTCACTTGAGAAACATACTTTATGTTCCAAGTTTGAAAAAGAATTTGGTCTCAATTTCAAGTTTAGAAGATAAAGGAGATAGAAGTGGCTTTCATGTTGAAATTTCTAAGTATTACCCATAGAATTTTTATGTATTCTCTAGTTTATTTCGCCTACTTGTTTAATTACTAACAAGTTATTTAACCATATAAATATTGAAATAAACACAATACAGTCTCAACCATCTACAGATCAACAACTGGAAGAAATAGACAAACACACAAGGGACACCGTTATTTTTGGACAATCAACCCCAGAAAAACCCAGCTTTGGAAAATTGGTGCAGCAATTCTAAGGGTTTTATTATTAAGAAGCTTTTCTTGAGTACAATGGGTGCCAAACTGGCTCACCTCACAGAGAAAATAATCTAGTAGTAATACCTCTCTTCGAAAGCATATATTTTGAAATTCTCCTCCATGAAACCCTCTCCAACACAATCTGAAGCAATGTGTTAGCCCTCTTAGCCTCTGTGTCAACCTGAAACCCTTTGCGTTGGCCCTCAGAGGCTCTGTGTAGCCTTTTTGGCCCTCTATGTCACTTTTGCAGCCTCTACGTGGGTCACACAGGCCCTTTTGGCTTTTGCGCAGTCACTTTTGGCCTCTGCGTGGCTCCCTCTAGATCTGCTTCTGCCTCTCTTCCTCTGCGCTAGTCTTCTGACACTATCTCTGCCTCTCTGCCTCATACTCACTGCCCCTCACTGCAATAGTGATCACTGGTTCAATTTCTCTTAAAAAACCCTGCTCTAGAAAATCGAACTAACTGATCACTCTGGTGTATCTCCAACTGTCCTCAAGCCTCCTCTTATACTTTTTTTTGTTGAGTCTTCAACGGCTGAGTTTACATCTCTAATAAACGGATAATATTAGATTTGGCTTGATCAATGTCATTTAGAACCTTCTAACCCAGTTTTATATTAATACCCATTAATATTTTTATTTTCGTAAGTTTAGACTTAAGAACCCATTAAAATATTAATTATTTTAATATCTCCTTCACCGGGAAGAATTTCCCCAAACCATTTCTGGGTCTTGGAGATCTCATGTGCTTTAGCCTCTCCACCAATTTTCATGGATAGTTCACATCTGATACTACCCAAATCAACACTCCATCTTAGCGGGGAATGTGCTTTAGTAATACTCCACCATTGAGCATCACCCTAATTATATGGCACCGGTACCTATGTTAATGCTACGCTTTCCTACCCAACATCATATGTACTGTTGCATCCTGTACTATTTCCCATGGCCCTACCACTTCCATTGTCACATCTATATGACATCTCCCTCTGCACCCGTGTTGTTGCTGGTCCTTTCTCCCAACACTGCATCTGCACTACAGTTCTCTCTCATCATGTTGCATCGTGTTTCCCATAGCACTACCACTGTTACTGGTGCACTGCAACTCAGTTACTAAGAAGTAAGTAATTGATCTACCCAACTACTGACATCCTTGTCAGGCTAGAAACACTCTTGATGTTGAAGTTCTCTCTGTTGATGTTGCCTCTATGCTGCTAAAACAACTATGTGCCTCTCGCACTGCTACAAACCTCTCAGTTCCATCCTGCACTGTTATAACCTCCTCTATGCCTCTAACATTGTTTCAACCCTCTCTATGCTTCCAAGGAGTATTGCACTCTAGCACTCTTTGCCGCTCCATCCGCATCTGCTTCTACCAACATCCGCCATCCTGCTACTATCACTTCAGGGCTCCTGTAGCTAGGTATGATCCAAGAGTTTGGGTTCCTCAAGGATCCTTCCCCTCATCTCATGTAGTCCTCCTGACTATAGCTCGATGTCATGCCACATCTTCTCTAGAGGTACATTAGCACTCATGGCACAATCGTCATCGACGGCCCTCTCTGCTCTTCTTTTCGACTCCTATGAGTCTTTACTTCCCTCCTGGAAGTTCTCTCTTTGACTCACTCTGAGTCTCTACTTCCCTCTTGGAAGTTCTCCTCTAGACTCCCTCTGAGTCTAGATTTCTCTCTTAGAAATCCTCTTGCCAACAATCGAATTTCACCTCTCTAATCCCATTTGTTCCTGCAACACTGATCTGGATTTCTTGGCTAGAAATCTACCTAGGTAGCGACTCCCTTCTACCTTGATTTTGTCCCATTAGGAATTGTTCTGCATCAACAACAACATCACCCCACCAGCTTCACACTCCATAATATTCCCACAGCTTCCTATGCCCCACCAAAAAAATAACTGATCCTCTAGGATCTACGCAATCCCGGCAGTGGTTGAATCTCTCCACTATCCAACTGCATCACTCCTATTGGTCTCTGTGTGGCTCTTCGTGAGCCTCTTTTGCCTTCCTCTGCCTCTGTGTTGGCCTCTCTCTGGCTCGAACTGATGACGCAGGCCCTCTACTTCAACCCTTCTCTGTTGTTTTCTGCCTAGGAACAGCTTCTGTCACTCAGGACGGTTGTTTCTACTGCAAATTCTCTGATTCAGTTGGTGCCTTCAGCTCTCCTAAGATCTGCAATGTTCTCATACCATGCTGAAATTTCTAAGTATTACCCGTTAGAAATTTTTTCGTATTCTATAGTTTATTTTGCCTACTTGTTTAATTACTAACAAGTTATTTAACCATATAAATACTGAAATAAACACAATACAGTCTCAACCATCTATAGATCAACAGTTGAAAAAAATAGACAAACACACAAGGGACACCGTTATTTTTGGACAATCGTCCACAGAAAAAACCAACTTGGGAAAATCGGTGCATGAGTTCTGAGGGTTTTATTATTAAGCAGCTTTTCTTGAGTACAATGGGTGCCAAACTGGCTCACTCAATAGAGAAAATATTCTGGCAATAATACCTCTCTTCGGAAGCATATATTTTGAAAGTTTGCTCCACGAAACCCTCTCCAGCACAATCTAAAGCACTATGTCAGCCCTCCTGGCGTCTACGTTAGCCTGAAAAACTTTGTGTCAGCCCTCTGAGGCTCTGTACAGCCTCTCTGGCCCTCTTCATCACTTTTGCAGCCTCTACGTGGGTCACGCAAGCCCTTCTAGCTTTTGCGCAGTCACTGCTGGCCTCTGTGTGGCTCCCTCTAGCTCTGTGTCTACCTCTCTACCTCTGTGTTGGTCTTTCGGAACTATCTTTGCGTCTCTAGCTTGTACTCACTACCCCTCTCTGCAATACTGAATACTTGTTCGATTTCTCTTAGAAAACCGTGCTCTACAAAATTGAACTCACTAATCACTTTGGTGTATCTCCAACTAACCCTCAAGCCTCCTCTTATACTTTTCTGTTGAGTCTTCAACGGATGAGATCACATCTATAATCAATGGCTAATATTAGATTTGGCTTGATCCATGTCATTTAGAACCTTCTAACCCAGTTTTATATTAATACCCATTAATATTTTTATTTTCCTAGATTTAGACTTAGGAACCCATTAAAATATTAATTAATTTAATATTTCCTTCACCAGGTAGAATATCCCCAAACCATTTTTGAGTCTTAGAGATATCATTTGCTTTAGCCTCTCCACCAATTTTCATGGCTAGAGAACATCCGATGCTACCCAAAATCAACAATTCATTGATAAGAAAGTCCTTATGTGGGATTAGGGCTCTAGTATAAGCTCTACTATGATTATTGGGATTCGTGAAGGAAAGTTGTATAGACTCCTAGGGAAATATTCTAAAGATTTAATACATAAATATATTAATACTAGTGAGATATGGCATGGGATATATAATAGAGCCTTGCTAGCTTTGACGCAAATTGTTTTAGGTGTACCAGATTTACAGATAGATCATAAAGGTGTATGTAAGCAATGTGCTCTTCTAAACAATGTTAAGGAACCCTTTCCAAGTAGTGAACATATGTCCAAAGAAATTTGGTATCTATTCCACTTTGATGTGTGTGGTCCCATGCCGATGCAATCTCTTGGAAGTACTCTATACTATGTATCCTTTATTGATGACTTCTCCCATAAGACACAAATCTATCTGATGAAGTCAAAAGATGAAGTTTTTTTCAGAATGTTCTAAGAATTCAAAGTTGAAGTGGAGAACCAAAAAAGGATGAGAATCAAGATCCTGAGATCATATAATGGTCGAGAATACACCTCCAAGGAACTCATTGCCTTCTGTTAGGAAGTCAATAGTTCCCTATAATCCTCAATAGAATGGAGTAGTTGAAAGAAAGAATAGATCCATTAAAGAGTCCATGAAGGCAGTGATACATGATTAATATGTACCAATGTTTTTATGGGGAGAAGATGCCAAGATAGTTTTCTACATCCTGAAGAGAAGTACTCATAGGCTTTTGGAAGATAAGATTCTTGAAGAAGCATTCACAAGTTAGAAACCACAGGTTGATCATATGAGAATATTTGCAGTGGTCATACAAGTACACAAGGATAAGAGAAACAATTTAAAGCTTTCTAGTAAGAAGGGAATATTTTTTGGGTACAATGAATCATAAAAATCCTATAAGATCTATGTTCTAGGAAAACAACAAGTGGAAGTAAGCAAACACGTGACTTTTGATGAAGATGCAACTTATTGAAAATCCAGAGAAGAGCACTCAGACACTAAACATGAAGAGAAGAAGCATATGGATTCTAAAGAAGAGGTTACATGTCCTCGCTCATCCTCATGTCATCCTAAATATCATGAAGATACGCCAAAAGGACTTTGTGAACTATTGGATCCTATGGTTGTTCCCGAAAATAGAAAAATACCAGCTTGGCTAAAATCTACTTTGCAAGACGTGGGAGGACATGCGACTCCACAAGGCACCCTCAGGGAATCCAAGAGACTTTAGAGGTATTCTGGTTAGTTAGCTTTAATTTCGAAGTTGATCGACTTCAAAAATTCCAACTTCAAGGAAGCAACTACTTCACAAGTGTGGAAGGATGCATATAAGGAGGAATATCAATCTATTATGAATAATGGTGTTTGGGAAATTGTTCTAAGACTTGAAGGAAATTTTGTGGTAACCTCAAAGTGGATTTACAAGATCAAGCATGCAGCAGATGGGAGCATTAACAAATGCAAGGCAATTTTCGTGGCTAGAGGATTCTCCCAGAAAGAGGGAGAAGACTATGATGAAGTCTTTGCACCATTTTCCATGTACACCGCAATTACATCTCTTATCTCTCTTGCTTCATTTATAGGATGGAAGCTACATCAAATGGATGTGAAGATGAATTCCCTCAATGGTGTGATTGAGGAAGAAGTATACCTAGAGCGACCTCAAGGTTTTGAGATTCATGATAGAGAATCTCATATGCGAAAATTAAAGAAGGCCTTCTATGGACTTAAACAAGCTCTGAGAGCTTGGTATTCTAGAATTTATGGATATCGGAAGAGACTTTGTTTCTCTCAAATTGTTATTGATCCAAACATTTATATCAAAGTTGTAAAAGGTGATCCAGTGATATTGTTACTATATGTTTATTATTTGTTCCTGACCAATGTAGAGCGTCTTAATGCTCAGTGTAAAAGGGAGTTGGCATTTGAATTTGACATGAATAATATTGGCTTGATGCATTAATATTTGGGGATGGAAGTATAATAGAACCCTAGTGAGATCCTTATTGGAAAAGGAAAATATGTCATCAAGATCATTTAGAAGTTTGCCATGATGAAGTACAACTTTATTATGACTCCGGAGAAATGTGAGAGGCTCTGAATCTCACCTAGTGGATTTGTCTATGTACTAGAAGTTGATTGGATCATTGATGTAATTGGTAAATACCCAGACAAATACATGCTTTTTCGTAAAAGCCTTGAGCCAATTCCAGATGGAACCAAGATACGAGCATTGGATTGCAACAAAGCATATATTGAGATATTTTCATGGTATTATTGACTGTTGTTTGAGATATGCTTCGAATGGTGAGATACGACTCCATGGATATACAGAATCTGATTGGTTAAGGAGTGTGGATGACAGGAAGAGTACATATGATGTATGTTTTGGTTTGGGTTCTACTATGATATCTTTGATGAGAAGGAAGCAAACCTTTATCGCACTAAATACTGTAAAAACAAAGTATATTGTGTTTAGCATGTTGTGAGGGAGTATGACTTTGGAAACTATTCTCTTGATTATTCAACCAAATGTTGGAACAATCTATGTTGTTCTATGATAATCAAAGTTGTGTGAAGCTACCAAAAAATCTAGTGTTTCATGATAAGACTAAGCATATTGAGATCAAGTGCCACTAAATTCATGATATGGTACAAAAGGGAGCGGTGAAGCTAGCATACTTGAAAGAGAAGCTTAGACTGGTGGAGAAATCCTTTGTCTGTGAGAGGGAGCATTGATGTGACATCAACAGGGACATGGCTTTGACTGTTGGTAAAAATAGGAGTTTCACTTAGACTGTTGATAGGTAGAGAACAGGGGTATGGCTTAGAATGTTGGCAACTACAAGATCTTGGCCCTAACTATTGATGGGTGGACAACATGGGTATGGATCATACTATTGGTTGTACGTGAGCATGACCCAAATTATTGGTGAGTTAGCATAAGGGATGAGAATTCTTAAAAGGAATGGTTTTTGAGGCTCAGACAATCATGGAGTGGGTTCCTCTTTAACATCATGGCCTAGAGAGAGGCATTTTGGATTTGGGACATGGTTTTCCCTAGAGTTTAACCATGGGGGATGACAACCCTGAACTAGTCACAGAGTACCATTAGGTGAGGCATCCACCGAATCATGGTGACTAGTTGAGTAATTACCATCGGTTGGGAGAGATAACCTTGGTTGTGATACATATTGATGATGCTGCTAATGTATGTCAAGGGTATTGACCTAGATAAAAATGTTATTAATGAGATTTACCTTTATCTTTAGAAAGATCATGTATACAAAAAACATTTGGATAGTCATTATGAATATCTCCCTAGCTAAGAGGCAGTGTTGAAGAATGTAGCTGTGGTTAGTCTTCATAATCCTTGATGCATTAATAATACTATGTAAAAACACTAAAGAAAAAAATAATAGAAGAAAAAAAATCAAAAGAAAGGAAATCAACAAAACCACCTAAAGTTAAGATCCTTGAAAATAGCTCATACTCACGTATATAACATATTTACCATGACTTACTACCCACCTTAATTTAAGCAAATACTTGCATAAAAGATGTAATAGGAACAAGATGTAAATAAATATACTTACCAAGAGTTACTGCCCACCATTATTTACGATCTTCAACACTTTGACAAATATGAGTAAAAATGTAAATTTTAAGAATTACTAGAATTTATTTTACAAAGATACGTGATTTAATCATTATTTACATGATCTTCAACAGTTTGACAAATATGAGTAAAAATGTAAATTTTAAGACTTACTAGAATTTATTTTACAAAGATACGTGATTTAATTTAAGATACACGCCTCTTGGGTATCCTTGGTGAGACTCAGAAAGAGTCAAAATTCAAAGTGGTCATATTTCTCCCAAAATAGCACCAGATCGAAGCGCTCATTGACTTGATTCCAACGGTGCTAACGGCACTCAAATTCGAGCTCGTATGAGGGAGATAGAGCCAGTGAAAGTTTTGGTCAAAGTTGCCATGGGCCAAGTTTAAGTGTCCTACAATTTGTCCGACACCAGGGCATGAAACCTAGCTCCCAAAAGCGTGGGAATTTGTTGGATGGTTAATTTTCCCAATGACCCTTATTTTTGTTTAAATTAAAAAATACCAATATTGTTTTAAAAAAATGTGATGAGGGGGCAGGCCATGTCCTCTGCCACCCCCCTCCCAAACCATAGTGTTAAAACAAATTTTAATTAAAAATGGGCCGATGGGTCGTGACCCCCGCCAGCCCCAACCACCATAACCAAAACATGTTTATACATAGGCAGTGGGCGGGCCACCTCTGGTGGACTGGCCCACGGCCCCACCTCATGCTACATAACACATTAAATAGTGGAGCCAACAGGGATTGAACCCGCTCGACCCACATGGGCTGGCCCCCACCGAGTGGCCCCATGTGACAATACACCAACACTGCTATACCAATTCGTGCCCAAAATGTATAACATTTACAACACACCAAACAAACCATATTTAAATTAACACAAAACATTATACCATTGCAATCCGCCGTTAAAAAATAATAATAATAAATTAATTAATTAAACTTTGGTTTATCATATTGCGTGCTCATTTTTTGAGAGGTTTGGGCTTTGATCCCCCAACCTCCCAACCTTTATTTCGACACCCTAACCAATAGGTCAAAGGCACTTATTAGAAAAGTTATGCCCCATGTCTTACATAAACCTCATCATTTGCATAGTTGGGGGGAGCAAGCGGTGAAGGGTAGAACAGAGGCAGCTGAGCGACACATGAGTAATGGAACTAGGTGTGGAACCTTGACATGGATGCCAAGGTGGAACTATGTCGGCACGCTTTTCGAGATAGAATTTTTGCATAGAATCTTAAGATGCTCAAAAGATTGCTTGGGGAGATAAAATTCATTTTGTCATAATGTAATCAAGTTTATAGTCATTTTTCTCAGATTTTCACATGGAACGTAATTGAGAAGTCAGATTCACCTTTTGAGCAGTGAATTTCCAGATTCCTAGAGGAGGAGAATCTTGGGGGAATCTTCCAGATTCCTTAGAGGTTGAAATTTCCCAGATTCATAATTTCGCAAGGATCTCAATGGTGAGATCAGTTTTCAGATTTGAGTTGCATTTATCCAGCCAACCTAGAAGAAGCGATCTTTGGAGAATCACGGGGAATCTAAAAGATTCCTACAGGCCCAAATTTTGTGGGTGTCAAAATTCGACCAATGGATAGTCAATTTTACACCTCTCGACGACAAAAATTCAATGGTGCAGTAAGTTTTTGCAGCCGAGCCTCCTATTTTTCGGTTATTTTCCATAGTGGAGTGACGGTGTCAAATTTCAGAGTGTGGACAGTCAATCCTATGCCATTCGACACCACAATTTTGAGGGTACATTTAGATCTAGTAGTTGAGTATTATATTCTTTAGCCAGGATCAGAGTTGAGGTCTATGAAGTGTTGTTGTCATGTACTTATTTGACCATTTGCTGTGAGATGTACTATGTTGTTTCGATTCCTGTTTGATGTATGATGTAGAATCTTTGTGTCTATTTCATGTGAGATGTATTCGTCATGGATTATTATGTATGTTTTGATTGAGATCCCTTTTTTGCCATGATGTCGGGATACTCATTTCACCATGGGTGTTTTGGTTGAGATCCCTATGTTGCCATGATGGCGGGATACTCATTGTCACCATGTGTAAGATTATGTCATGCTGATAGGAGGTCTATTGTGAGTGATAGTTCCTGTAGCAGAACGTCTCGCAGAGAGACTTTTCCACTCATGTAGAGGGCACATGTCCTTGGATGACAAAAAACATAGTCCATGTACATCTTCACCATTTCCAGCACTAAATGAAGTGGCCAAAACCATATTCACACCGGGCCCGGAGATGTAGTCCACACTGGATGAACTCTATTATCAATGTCTCTAGTTTATGATTTGTTGATCATCCTTATGTTCCCATTTTCTTAAGCATGCATATATGTTCATTTATGCTCTTTTAAAATGCAATTCTAACTACATCAAGGAAGTAAAATATCTTGGTTAAATCCGTAAGTTGAGTCAACTCAGATCAAGTTTGGTATCAGAGCGGTCTTCGTGTGGATGTGAATTGCGAGCATGAACAATGGAAAGTGCAACAATGGAGGATGACAAAGAGATGTACGAGACCATGCTCAGAGTGTCGAAAAAGATGGACATAATGTATGAAGCTCTACAAGAAGAGACAGAGGAAAAGCAGCGATTGCAGCTTCAGTTGCGAGCCACGGAAGAGGCCTTGGAAGAACTAATGCACAACAACCAGAGTCTTCAAGCAGATAATGTTGAATTGAATATGCTTCTACAAGAAGAGAAAGAGGAGAAACAGAGTTTGTTACAACAGTTGGAAGCTAAGGAAGAGGCCTTGGAAAAGTTGTAGCGTGACCCATGTGAGGTAAAAAGTAATTCTCCGACTTCATGTATGTTTCCTGAAAATGATTTCGCTGTTTTTGAAAATCATACCATAGGAATTGGCTCCAAACTGCTCAAGAGAATGGGGTATGAAGGAAAATGCTTGGGAATTAATGGCCAAGGCATTTTCAACCCCATCAAAGTAGAGGAATTACCCCGTCAAGAAGGACTTGGGTATGTTGGGAAGGAAGTTAGGGAATGCGCCAAGATATCCAATGAACCACCAACAACAAATGATGAGAAGCCCTCATCAATTCTTTCCAACTCGATAATGGAGGTAAAAAGATGTTGATTTCCCTTTAGTTTCATCTTCACATAGCATAATTTCTGTTGGAAATGTGGAGATACCAATTACAGGAACAAACCTGAGGCTCCTTACCAGGATGAGGTACAAGGAAGAAGAAGAACTTGGTGTTAATAACAAAGGCATAACTTAGCCATTAGAGGTTGTGCAAAGACCTCGATTTACAGACTTGGGATACATTGATGGAGAATTCTTAAGGTTTTTTAATGCTTTCAAGACATCGTTGAAATCGTCGAGGAAATAATATGATGGGAACACATCACCATCATCCCATGGCAGTGCCCATTGCAGGGAAAACACTGAGGCAAGCTCTCATCACCATAATTACACTAGAGACAACAAGGAAAGGTATAAAAAGTCTCAATATTCGAATGTTCATTTCGATTACAATCATGTTGTTAATAATGGACATAAATCATGGCAACAAAAAACATGTACCTTTTGTGGTTTACATAACCATATACTTGCCGAGTGTTGGAAAAGAATGGCAGCACGAAAAAGGATGAGGTGTGAAAGACCCTCTCAACAGAAGGCAAAGAAGAAGGTAAAGCAGATCTTGAGGATGAAAACTTATCGTAATCATTGCAACGGAAGTGGTCATCAAAGGGCCACATGTTGGAGGCTCCATCCAGAGCAACGTTGCAAGGACAAAGCATCAGTGCATGAACTAGGTGAAACAGTGGTTCGACCAACAAATGTGCCACAACGAGATGACCCATTCACTTTGATAAGTGAGGAATGGTTCTTCTAGGTGTGGTAGAATGTCATGGTCTTATTTTTGCCAATCATGTGTTGCATTTTAAACAATAAAAGTGATGATGTGTTACCCATCACTTGTTGCGGCAACAATGATATCTGGCCTTATGTTATGTTGCATTTTAAATTGTGAAAGTGATGATCTGTTGTCCATAACTTGTTAAAGAAACAATTGTGTTTGGCCTTATTTTTGTAAATCATGTGTTGGAGTGATGATGTGTTTTCCATCACTTGTTAAGCAACAATGATATTTTGGCATTGTTTTGATAGCTAGGGTGTTATTTCCATTTTGATGTAAACTTGACCATAGAGTACATGTTATAAACTCGTGCTAAGTATGGAATGCTTGCGTCATTAGTTTGTCTTGTAAATAAAGTATGTAATTTGCAAAATAATGTACTACAGGGTTGCAAGGGATGACTTATCAAACACTTGTGGTGTAAAAAATGTACAAATAAGTTGTAGATTATTTTCATGCTTTTGGAGGACCAAAAGCTCCTAAGTGGGGAGGATTGATCCAAGTAGCTCCAGACACATGCAGAAGCCCAAGAGGACTCAAAAAGGGTCAAAATTCAAGTGGACATATTGCTCCCAAAATAGCACTAGATCGAACTGCTCATTGCCCTGATTCCAACGGTGTGAACGACACTCAAATCCGAGCTCGTATGAGAGAGATAGAGCCAGTAAAAATTTTGGTCAAAGTTTCCATGTGGGCTAGATTTAAGTGTCCTACCATTTCAGCGTCACCTGGGCATGAAACTATCTCTCGAAAGTGGGCGAATTTATTGGATGGTTAATTTTCCCAATGACCCTTATTTTCGTTTAAATTAAAAAAACACCAATATTGTTTTTAAAAAAAATGTGATGAGGTGGCGGGCATGAACCCACCACCCCCCCCCCCCCCCAAAACATCGTGTTAAAACAATTTTTAATTAAAAAATGGATCGACGAGCCATGACCCCCGCCAGCCCCAACCACCCTAAACAAAACATGTTTATACATGGGCAGTGGGCGGGCCACCTCCAGTGGACCTAGCCCACGCCCCCACCTCATGCTACATAATGCATTAAATAGTGGAGTCGGCAGGGATTGAACCTGCCCAGCCCACGTGGGGCGGCCCCACGTGACAATAAACCAACATTGTTATACCAATCTGTGCCCAAAACATATAACAATTACAACACACCAAACAAGCCATATTTAAATTAACACCAAACTTTATACCATTGCAATTTGCCGTTAAAAATAAATAAATAAATAAATAAAATTGGTGTATCATTTTGCATGCCCATTTTTGGAGGGGTCGGGATTTAATCCCCTGACCTCCCCACCTGTATTCCAACGCCCTAACCAACGGGCCAATGGCGCTTATTGGAAAATCTATCGGCCATATCTTACTTAAACCTCATCATTTGCATAGTTTGGGGAAGCGAGCGGTGGAGGGTCGAGCACAGAGAGCTGAGCAGGACGTGAGTAATGGAACTAGGTGTGGAACCTTGACACAGATTCCGAGCTAGAACTATGTCATCACAATTTTCGAGACAAAATTTTTGCAGGGAATCTTAAGATGCTAAAATATTGCTTGGGGAGGTAAGATTCATTTTGTCAAAAAGTAATCAAGTTTATAGGCATTTTTCTCAGATTTTCATAGGGAACGCAATGATGAGGTTGGATTAACCTTTTGAGAAGAATATTTACAGATTCCCAATGGAGGAGAATCTTGAGGGAATCTTCTAGATTCCTTGGAGGCTAAAATTTCCTAGATCCAAAATGCAACCAATTTTATACTCATTCTTCTCAGAATTTTGCAAGGATCTCAATGGCAAGATAAGTTTTTTGATTCGAGTTGCAGGTCTCCAGTTAACCCAGAGGAGGGAATATTTGGAGAATCACAGGGGAATCTAAAAGATTCCTACAGGCCCAGATTTTGCTGGTGTCTAAATTCGACAAATGGATAGTCGATTTTACACCTTTCAATGACACAAATTCAGTGGTGTAGTCAGTGTTTGCAGTTGAGCCTCCTATTTTTCAGCCATTTTCCATATTGGAGTGACAATGTTAGATTTCAGAGTGCGTACATTCAATCTTATGCCATTTGACGCCCCAATTTCGATGGTGCATTCAGATCCAACAACTGAGTATTTTATTCTTCATCCAACATCAGAGTTGAGGTATATGAAGTGTTGTTATCATGTACTTCTTTGACCATTTGCTATGAGATGAACTATGTTGTTTCGATTCCTGTTTGATGTATGATGCAAAATATTTGTGTCTATTTCATGTGAGATGTATTCATCATGGATTGTTATGTATGTTTTGATTCAGATCCCTTTGTTTCCATGATGGCAGGATACTCATTGTCACCATGGGTGTTTTGGTTGAGATCCCTTTGATGCCATGATGTCAGGATACTCATTGTCACCATCTGTAAGATTATCTCATGCTGATAGGAGGTCTAGTGTGAGTGATAGTTCCTGTAGCGGAACATCTTACGAAGAGACTTTGCCACTCATGTAGATGGCACATGTCCTTGTATGACAGAAAACATAGTCCATGTACATCTTCACCATTTCCAGCACTGAATGAAGTAGCCAACACCATCTTCACACTAGGCCCGGAGATGTAGTCCACACTGGATGAACTCCATTACCAATGTCTGTTATTTATCATTTGTTGATCGTCCTTATGTTTCCATTTGCTTAAGCATGAATATATGTTCATTTATGCTCTTCTGAAATGCAATTACAACTACATCATGGAAGCAAAAGATCTTGGTTAAATTCAAAAGTTAAGTCAACTCGAATCAAGTTTGGTATCAGAGCGGTCTTCACGTGGATGTGAATTGCGAGCGTGAACAATGGAACGTGCAGCAATGGAGAATGGCAAAGAGATGTATGAGACCATGCTTAGAGTGTCGAAAAAGATGGACATAATGTATGAAGCTCTACAAGAAGAGACATAGGAAAAGCAGCGATTGCAGCTTCATTTCCAAGCCACAAAAGAGGCCCTCGAAGAACTGAAGCACAATAACCAAAGTCTTCAAGCAAATAACATTGAATTGAAGATGCTTATACAAGAAGAGAAAGAGGAGAAACAGAGTTTGCTATGATAGCGGCAATCTAAGGACGAGGCCTTGGAAAAGCTGCAGCGTGACCCATGTGAGGTAAAAAGTAATTCTCCAACTTCAAGTATGTTTCTTGATGATGATTTCATTGTTTTTGAAAATTATACCACGGGAATCAGCTCCAAACTGCTAAAGATAATGGGGTATTAAGGAAAAGGCTTGGGCATTAATGGCCAAGGCATTGTCAACCCCATCAAAGTAGAGGAATTAACCGGTTAGGAAGGACTTGGGTATGTCGGGAAGGAATTTGGGGAATGTGCCAAGACATCCAATGAACTACCAAAAACAGATGATGAGAAGCCCTCATCAGTTATTCCCAACTTGATAGTGGAGGTAAAAGAT
The DNA here is from genome assembly GCA_000404065.3 of Pinus taeda. Taxonomy (NCBI): domain Eukaryota; kingdom Viridiplantae; phylum Streptophyta; class Pinopsida; order Pinales; family Pinaceae; genus Pinus; species Pinus taeda. The sequence goes on from APFE031477633.1 coordinate 113,543, forward strand.
GTTGATTTCCCTTCAGTTTCATCTTCACATAGTATAATTTCTATTAGAAATGTGGAGATACCAATTACAGGGACAAACCTGAGGCTCCTTACCAAGAAGAGGTGCAAGGAAGAAGAAGAACTTGGTGTTAATAACCAAGGCATAACTCATCCATTGGAGGTCGTGCAAAGACCTCGATTTACAGACTTGGGATACACTGATGGAGAATGCTCAAGGGTGTTAGATGCTTCCAAGACATCATTGAAATCGTCGAGGAAAGAGAATGATGGTAACACACCGCCATCATCCCATGGCAATGCCCGTTGCAGGGAAAGAGCTGAGGCAAGCTCTCATCGCCATAATTACCCAAACACAACAAGGAAAGATATAACAAGTCTCAATATTTGATTGTTCATTTCGATTACAATCATGTTGTTAATAATGGACGTTAATCATGGCATCGAAAAAAAATGTACCTTTTGTGGTTTTCATAACCATATACTTGCTGAGTGTTGGAAAAGAATGGCAACACAAAAAAAGATGAGGCGTGAAAGACCCTATCAACAGTAGGCAAAGAAGAAGGTAAAGCAGATCTAGAGGAAGAAAACTTATTATAGTCATTGCAATAGAAGTGGTCATCAAAGGGCCACATGTTGGAGTCTCCATCTAGAGTAGCGTCACAAGGACAAAGCACCAGTGCATGAACTAGGTGAAATAGTTGTTTGACCAACAAATACGCCACAAGGAGGCGACCCATTCACTTTGATAAGTGTGGAATGTTTCTTCTAGGTGTGGTAAAATGTCATGGTCTTATTTTTTCCAATCATTTGTTGCATTTTAAACTGTAAAAGTGATGGTGTGTTATCCATCACTTGTTGCAGCAACAATGGTGTATGGCCTTATGTTATGTTGCATTTTAAACTGTGAAAGTGATGAAGTGTTTTCCATCACTTTTTAAAGAAACAATCGTGTTTGGCCTTATTTTTGTAAAACAAGTGTTGCAGTGATGGAGTTTTTTCCATCACCTACTAAGCAACAATGATATTTTGGCCTTGTTTTGATAGTTGGGGTATTATTTCCATTTTGTTGTACACTTGACCACAAAGTATGTGTTATAAACTCGTGGCAAGTATGGGATGCTTGGGTCATTAGTTGGTCTTGTAAATCAAGCATGTAATTTGCAAACTAATGTACTACAGGGTTGTAGGGGATGCAGGTGTTGGCTCATTGCTTATGGATCCGAAGGACAAAGGTGAAGGAGAAGGAAGAATGACTTATTAAACACTTGTGGTGTAGACAGTGTAAAAAGAAGTTGTAGTTTATTTTCATGCTTTTGGAGGACCAAAATATCCTCAGTGGTGAGGATTGATCCAGATGGCTCCAGACACATGCAAAAGTCCCAGAGGATTCAGAAAGGGTCAAAATTAAAAGTGGTCATATTGCTCCCAAAACAACATCAGATTGAAGTGCTCTTCGCCTTGATTCCAACGTTGTGAACAACACTCAAATCTGAGCTCGTATGAGGGAGATAGAGCCATTCAAATTTTTGGTCAAAGTTGTCATGTGGGCCAGGTTTAATTGTCCTACAATTTGATCGACACCAGGGCATGAAACCTAGCTCTCGAAAGCGTGCGAATTTGTTGGATGGTTAATTTTCCCAATGACCCTTATTTTCGTTTAAATTAAAAAATACCAATATTCGTTAATAAAAAAAAGTGTGATTAGGTGGCGGGCCATGACCCCCGCCACCCCCTTCCCAAACTATAGTGTTAAACAATTGTAATTAAAAAATGGGTCGACCGGCTATGACCCCCGTCGGCCCCAATCACCATAACCAAAACATGTTTATACATGGGCAATGGGTGGGTGTTATCGGGAAATCTAGTGTCCATGCAGAGCTGCTAGTCCCACTAAGACAGGTAGCTATCTTATAAACAAACAAACTAAAGTTACTTTCATTTTCCTTTATGAGAAGTATATAGGAGAGGAGCAAAGAATACCAACCCCAATATTCGCTTGGTTCCTTGCTTGTTCCTTCTCCCCTCTGACAGATCTTTGCCACTCCTTCCTTGCTTACCCGGCTTCAAAGAGTACCTGTAAAGTCAAAGCAACATAACACCTTCAAAGTACTAGGATCTACAATCATAAACAATATAGGACCAAATATATATTCACCACACAAATGCATATATCATCAAACATACAAGAATGTGGAGGAAAACTCGAATAAATTTATTGATAGAAAGAGTAGAAGAGAGGATTACAACCCATTAATTTGACCCAGCGTCATCCTCCCTCTGGATCTCTAGGATGAGGGATCCATATATAGATGTTTGTAGGGGGGTGAGTCAGCTTCTGGGATTTTGAATAGTGTCCTCTCTCTGATAGTTCTTGGTTCCACTTGGAGATTCATGATCTCTTACTCATCCCTGGGTGAATTTAGAGAGGCAAGTGTCACCGAAGAAGTTTCTGGAAGATTCCATGATCATCCACCTTGCAAACTGTTGTAGATCTAACCCAAAAAGATATGAGAATACAAATAAACCCAAGAATAACAAGATATGAATAGATAGAAATGCTTCTTTATTGATCAAAACCCTTAAGGTAGGGCAACACCATACATTCACTCCTTAAGGAAGGAGAATACTCCACAAGCCATATGCCTGTTCATACAAGAATACTTCTCTTCATATCTCTCCATGTGGAGTCTCTAGCCTCTATATAGGCCTCATACATACAATACCATGCATCATTACCATGGTTTCCTCATACCATCAACTAATACCATGGGCCCATTACATTATTATTAACTACTTGTGGTCCCTTACATGACATGGGTTAACCACCTTATTTATTACTATGGCCCATCCCATTATTACATTATTACCTTGGGTACCTCCCTCAGTACCCCATATTACCCCCCCTAGGTATATAAAATGAAGCTACTAGATAGGAGACAAAGATACTCAGGTACTTGGGGTGATTGAGGAAACACTAGGTGTGTACCTAGGCTAGGAACACTAGTGCTTGCATTGTCTGAAGAAATACCCAACAAGGGTGATTTATGTGCTCCCATGGTAGTTTGTCCAACTAAGGAACCTTCCCATGTTAGATTCTCATCACCCTATGGTTGCCTGAGGACTGAAGAAACCATTGAGTGTGGCTTGCCTTAGGAAACCACTTGGAATCTTGTGGTTTGAAGAACCTAATGATTTATCTATAGCTTGCCACTGAGAAGCCTTCCCATATTTGCATATTGAGCTCTCGTCCTATTGTAATCGAGTAATGGCTTGTTTAGGGCTGAGGAAACCACTAAGAGCGGCTTGCCTTAGGACTGAAGAAACCTCTGGGAAGTTGTGATATGAAGAACCTACTAATTTATCAGTAGCTTGCTACTAAGGAACCTTTCCATGTTATAATAAGACTATTTACTTGATTTAGAGGTGTGATTCTTTCTGAAACAAGGAACTCCTATGATAGAAGTTGATTGATTTAAGTTACTAAGGTTGAGAAATGGTTTTCCTAAGGCTGTGGAATACCACTGGGAAGCTTGTGCTTAGAAGAACCTATTGATTCATTAGTAGCTTGCCACTGAGGAAACTCCCCATACAATAATGAAATTATGCTAATGGACTAGAGATGTCAGCCTCTGTGTTTATAAAATATCCCCATGATGAAGTTGGTCGAGATCAAGCCTTGTGACATAACAACGAAAAGTTGCTTAGAATGGTTGAGGGAAGTGAGTTCCTATGCATATGGTTATCTAATTGGCCGATTGGTAAAGGTGGGTTACCTTGGAGGCCTTGTTTCAAGTGGAGTTATTGAATTTACATGGTTTAGCACTCCATCCTCAAGCTCTAGAATCTGGCTTAGTGGCGACTACTACAAGAAAGGCTTGGTTGTAATATGTCTAAGGTTGGGTGGAAAGTTGAAGTCCTAATCTTAGTTGTCAGGTCTATCAAATTAAGGTAAGTGTTCCTTATGCCTTAGTCTCGTGGATGTTGTCCAATCCCGGGAAAGGCTATATATGCCTAAAAGTTGCTCCAAGTGTGATTTATTAAGCTGGAAAAAAAGTTTTCCTTATGCTTTATGTATAAATAAATTATATATGAATGTTTATGGTGCATTTTAAATACCTTTTGAATATTATGCTCATGTTTGATGTGTTGGTTCAATGCTTACATTAATGTTTAGGAATTTTGATTCTTGCGTGAATGTATGGATGCTTATTGCTTGATTATGCATTGTTTAATAATGGCTTGTCAGTGTTGGGAAATGGAGTTTCTTGTATGATTGGGAAATGTTAATTTCTTGCACGGTTTTGGAATGGTATGATTCCTTGTGTTATTTTGAGCATAAATTCTAGTTTAATGGCACACATTCATATGAGAATCTTTCATTTCAGAGTATGGGATATTGTCTAAGAGTTCCGAGTGTCAAGAGATGGGCAGGTCTCTGTAGTATTTATCTTTTTGTTGCATTGTTAAAGGAACGGTTCAATTCATGTGTTAACTTTGAGCTCGAATTTAATCTAATTAGTTGAGCAAGAAGGATGGGAAAATACTTATTGTTAAAATTCTCCTTGTGTTTTAAGGGTTTGCATAAATGAAATGTATATATGGTCGATGTTTATTTATAAGCTTAGGAAGGATATCCTTACATTTGTGTGTGTGTGTTGAATGGGTTGGTTCAAGCCCTATTAAAATATTAGACGGGATAATAGAGTGTAATATATAAATATGTGCATATGTTGAAAGCTTAGGAGTGATAAGATATAAGAATTTTACCACTATATGTATAAACTCTTTTGGAAAATAGCAAGAGCTTAACATAAGGTGTTAAGGGGTTCAACGCTTGTCCTTGTGTGTGGTCGTTGTAAGCAAGCGCCGAGGGAGGATGAGCCCAATCTATCTACATATAAGCATGTGTTGTGGGGTCAAAAGATAAGCCTTGGAGGAGCACAAAGACACATGCATTGTAAACCATATGTCCAAGAGCCATGACCAAGGGCATAGGTGGGAGAGATCCTAACAGCCAAATTTTCAAGGTGTTAATTTTCTCCACGTGTCCCAGAGGTTTGGTACCCCAGAGATTTGGCAGGAGGTTGGGAAAATCCTGCCATAAATGAAATGTTGGGACGATGTGGTGGGTGGGGTTGGTTTTTCAATGATTGGCACATTGAGGTGGAGGATGCCCAAAACACTTATAACATGAAATTTTAATTAAACATGCAAGAAAGGGTTAGTTAGGAGCCCTAGTTGGCATGGAAAGTGACATGGACTCAAAGCCACATGACGTCCTAGTGGGGAACACATGTAAGCTAAATTTAAGGGTTTTGGGGGACCTAATGTCTTGGATTCAAGTGACACATGACACACCTAATCTAGGGCCATGTGGAGGATGATGTCACCTAAACGCCTTAGCCTCAACAATTTCCAATGGAGTCGGTTGCAACCCTCACTGGGATGTAATCCCCTGAGTGAAGTGGCATTACAAAGCCCACCCGTACAAGTATAAAGGATTGCGACTACGCGATTGCTTAGAGCAGAGTTAAGATGGTTACTAGCCAAGTGGTCTTTCAAGTAACCGCGATAGATTGTAAGCCTCACATAAGAGAATGGGTGGGGATGACGTGATGTGGTGGAGCTTGAACGTGTTGTGGTAGCTAAGTACATCTTTTTAATTACATGTTAAGGTTTATTAATAAAGTTAAGATAAGTTATATTTAACATACAAAAATAATTCAAAACTTGGTTTCAAATCATGTGTTTTCTTATCACAATAGTGGTAGGAAAGATATTGTCACTAGAAATATTTCTTTAACTGCTTCCAAGTAATCCTTTTCTCATCGATATGCTTTACTTACTTCAATTTGCTCCTATCGCATAAAGGCTTCTCCTCGTAAATGTTACATGTTAATTATGGCTTTTAGACTAGAGAAGTAAATATGTAATTGAAAATATTTTCTAATACCAAATGGTTGGAATTTTTAATCATCTCCTCTTTTGTTTTCACCATTAAAAGTCGGTGCCTTAAGCTGCCTAAGCTCACCTTATAAACCATCCAACTCTTAGCTTCTTCTTTGACGACTAACAAAGGACACTTATGGGTTGCTCCTCGACCCTTCATATGCACAAAACTTCATATCTTAGTGGGTGTGTGTGTAGTGATTTTTTTTTAGATCTGCTAACACTTCTTGAGTGCCTAGATCCTCTATAGTTATCCCTCCTTGCATGAGGTCTACCTTTTTCCTCATGTCATAAGCCCACACACACACACACATGTGTGTGTGTGTGTGTGTGTGTGTCAACAAGTAATATTTACGGAAATGGACTATTTATTTGATTTTGCTCCTCCCAGGCTCTTATTATTCTTTCACTATAAACTTCATAACTCTTCACTTCCACTCTCAAATTTCTCATAACTTCTACCAATTTTGTTGGCTCCACCTCACTTCTATCTCCATTAGAACCAATGTCTTCATATCCCAAACTAATTGTTTTGATAATTTAGTGTTATGAAACTAGCTCAAGAAAAGATAGAAAAGATAGATCAACGCCTTAGAATTCAGCCTCTTCGAGGGGGCAACCTCCTTTACATTACATAAATGAACAATTCTTGGATGATACAAATGAAAAGACCTCCTTTCTATATATAGGAGTCTAAGGGTTCATAACATAATCAGAAGCCGACATAACAATAATAATGTAAGGGCATAATAATAACAATAGTGGGCTTCTATTGGGCACAATAGTAACAATATGGGCACTACAATGGGTACATCAATATAATAAGTGGGTTGTAATAATAACAATAAGGGGTTACACTAGTAGTATAGGGGCCTAACATGCCCCTCTCCTTCAAAAAGCATTGTCCTCAATGCTTGATTAGTTCTTGATGTTTCTGTATAAAATTCTTGTCCTCCCATGTAGAATCTTCAGCGGGTAAGTTCTTCCACTTGATGAGATACTATGAAATTGATCGATTTCGTAGTTGTTGGGTTTTTGTTTCTGTGACTGCTCCAGGTTCCAATATGATTTTTCCTTCCTCTTCAATTTCTGGAAATAGTGTTTGAATTGGGATCTTTTGCAACTTTTAAATAAGTGGCCATAATTCTTCGAACTTCTTCCATTCATCCCTTGCTTTGTTTATCCAATCTAGTTGGATAATAGAAATAGCACAAAACAATGCTTCCACATCCTCATCCTTGAAGAGTCTTCCCATTCAGTAAGGTTGCCATTTCTTAAGTGCATGTAGTATTGCCAACATTTCCTTCTCATAAATAGCTTGCTTGAGATGTAGCAGTAAAAATACCCAATCAAAACATTTTTCACTACGATGTTGATCTACATGTTGTTTCGTTTGATTTTGCACTAAAATGGCGTTATCCTTTAAAAGTTGGAGAACTTGTTGTTGATGCTCGATGTGATCTTTCACTGCTTGAACCTTTTTCTTCTTGATATGTCCTTCTATCTTTAGAGTTTGAGGAGTGGTAAGTTCTTCCAATCTTTTACAAGATATGGTCGGATTCATTTCTTGATACTCGATGTGATCTTTCACTTCTTGAACATTTTTCTTCTTGATATGCCCTTCTATCTTGATAGTTTGAGGAGTGGTAATTCCAATCAATGAATTACAAGATATGGTTGGATCCATTTCTTCTTTCTCGATGTGATATTTCACTTATTGCACCTTTTTCTTCTTGATATGTCCTTTTATCTTGAGAGTTTGAGGAGTGGTAATTCTTGCCAATGCTTTACAAGATATGGTCTGATTCATTTCTTCTTTCTCTAGGGTTGGGTCCTGGCATATATCCTCTTCTTTTGATGTTTCTTGATCCTTTTCTTCCTCCTTTTAATACTCTATGTAAAATAATTTCTTCTCAGCACACTTATGACCTTTAGTGCATTTGCTATCACAATTGTAACAAAGCCATTTTTCTCTTTTTTCTTCCAATTGTTGTGGTGTAACCCTTCTAGGTTGTGGAAGGCTAGGAGAAAAAACACTTCCATCTTTATGGTTGTGAGGGGTATGCTTCCTGGTTTCCATAATTTTGCTTTCCACTATGTCACAAAGCCCTTTTACTCTTTCCAATTGTTGTGGTGTTGCTCTAAAGAGGGTGTTTCTCTTTGTATCCTCATAATGTGCTATCATTTCCTCTGTGAAAATTGACCATGGAACAAGTTGTTTACGAGAACAAAGCCCTCATACCATAAAAATTGATCTTGTTCTAAATATGAAGATGTAATACATACCTTTTGTAACAGTGGTACACCATGTAGATCACAATATTGATCCATCTAAAGTATCCAATTTACCGGATCCTTGCCATCAAACTTCCTTATCTTGCTTTTTCTTGATTTTAGGAGCTCAATCTTGAAAGGACTATAACTCTGTACTTTCAGATCTTTAAGTTGTGAAATTGTGATCTACAGTATCCCTCTATGCCCTCTTTCCAATGCCACCAGTGTGATCCAAATTGGATTCTCCAAGGAAGAGTTATGTGAAATCTCCCACAGTGACCTGCTTATAGACTAGTTCAATAGAGCGAACTTGTACGACGTGCCACGAGTCACTGTTTCGACCTTTGGCTTTGAAAAATATATACAAGAAACTACAGTCCGTCTTCTTTCTATAGTTTCTTCTGAAATTTCAATATGATGTTTAGAGAGAGTTATGATGATTTACCCCAGGTCATATGTTTGGAATGCAATTTAGGAGTCTGCAAAAAGACCATCTTCCTCAGATCATATCCTCGCAAAGATAGCGCGAAAAGTTCTGAAATTTGGACCAGAGGTTTAGCGATATTTCTTCTCAAATGGGTTTTTGTTTTAGCTTCTGAAACATCGCAGAAAAAAAGTTATAATTAAAATTCCACGATGACCTATTTGGAGCAACAAAACCCTAGAATCCAAAGCTCTGATACCAAATGTTATGAAACCAGCTCAAGAAAAGATAGAAAGATAGATCAATGCCTTAGAATTCAGCCTCTTCGAGGGGGGAAACCTCCTTTACATTACATAAATGAACAATTCTTGGATGATACAAATGAAAATACCTCCTTTCTATATATAGGAGTCTAAGGGGTCATAATGTAATCAGAGCCAACATAACAATAATAATGTAAGGGCACAATAATAACAATAGTGGGCTTCTATGGGGCACAATAGTAACAATATGGGCGCTACATGGGTACATCAATATAATAAGGGGGTTGTACTAATAACAATATGGGGTTACCCTAGTAGTATAGGGGCCTAACAGACAGTTACCCGCACTTGTGGAGGAAGAATACCCAGACAGAACGAAGTAGGAGTCGAGTACAGATGATCGATGAGATGCAGAGTAGACTTCGAGCCAGCATAGAGACAGATACTCAAGCACAGAGCATCTTAAATCAGGTGAAGGAAGGAAAGACACGGAGATTTTTTCTACGAGATGGACTCTTTTTCTTTGGGAATCGACTTTACATTCCTAAGTCATCAGGACTTAGGAGACACATCTTGAAGGAGTGCCATGATTCTCCATGGGCTAGCCACCCAAGGCATCATCGTTCCTTGGCATTGTTAGAGTTCGAATTCTTTTGGAAGAAGATGTGGGAGGATGTAGAGGAGTGTATACAGACGTGCATCATTTGTCATTAGAACAAATCAGATAACCAAAGGCAGGGAGGATTGTTGTAGCCTTTACTGATTCCAGAGAGACCATGGATGAGTGCTTTGATGGACTTTATCACTTAGTTACCGTAGGTACATGGGTATAACGGAGTTATGGTCATGGTCAATTGTTTCTCTAAGTACATCATCTTCATTCCGACGAAGAAACCATGTGGAGCTGAGAAGATTGTTGAGTTATTCTTCAAACATGTTGTGAAGTATTGGGGAATGCCATTGAGTATTGTATCAAACTGAGATCCGCGATTTATAGGCAAATTTTGGACCACTTTGTTCAAGTTGGTCGGAACAGAGTTGCTACAAAGTTTGAGTTACCATCCACAGAAAGATGGACAAACTGAACGGATTAATGCAATGTTGGAGGACTACTTGAGACATTATGTGACGACTGATCAGAATAATTGGCCTGAACTCTTGGATGTGGCTCAGTTTAGCTACAATATGCAGAAGAGTTCTACGACCGGGTATAGTCCATTTGAATTGGTGAATGGACAGATGCCAGTTGCTCCACACACCGTGTTATCGAGAGGATTTATGAGGAGTCCACATGCAAAGAGATTCTTGACAGCATGGGAGGATATCTTTAAGTTAACATGGGTGCACTTGCATGAAGCTGCAATGAGGATGAAGAAATGGGCAGAAAAGGATAGACAGGATGCACACTTCAGTGTTTTGAATATGGTTTTTCTGAGGATCATCGAAGATCAGTTTCAGCCACCGAAAAGGACCGCGAGATCTTTGACTTGGAAGTATGAAGGGCCATTTCGGGTAAAGAATTGAGTTGGAGAGGTTGCCTATGAGTTGGATCTTCCGAACCACATGTGTTTGAAACATCTTGTGTTCCATGTGAGTCAACTCAAGAGATGTTGACTTGATGCACATCAACCTGAGAGGATAGAACCACCAAGAGGATCACCAATGATTGTGGATAGACCACACCTTGTTCTAGAGAAGATTATGGATCTATGGACTATGGGTGTTGGGAACACGACACAACGGGAGTTCTTTGTGAAATGGAAGAACACACTGGAGGAGAGTAACTGGGAGACGGAGGATTCACTATGGAGATGGAGGAAAGAGATTGATGAGTATGATGTTGAGTTGATGAGAGTCCAGGGATGGAAATGACTTTTGGTGGGGAAGGACTTCAAGCCCCTAAGTCATCACCATCGCGCTTAGATGAGTCGGGTGCCCAACCTGGGTGTGTTTAATTGGCGAGTTGGCAGACGAGTCGACGGGCGCGTTTAATCGACAAGTTGGCAAACAAGTTGAAGGGCACATTTAACCGACGAGTTGGCGAACGAGTCGATGGGCATGTTTAACCAACAAGTTGGGCAAGCACGCACATAACTCACAAGTAGATAGGTGCATTTAACCGATGAGATGTGGTGGGTGCATTTAACCAACGAGATGGGGCGAGTACACATAACCGACGAGCCGGGGGTGCCAACACAAAAATAACTAAGTGTTGGGTGCGTGCAGACAAGCGGGTATATATGCGGAGGTCGAGTTGGGCGACGGGCCAACGTGAACGGATGGACGGGCTAACATGAATGGGCGAACGGGCCGACGTGAACTGGCGGATGGGCCGACGCAATATTATGGTGGAGAGGCGCGAGTTTTGGGTCGGCTTGACATGGATCGAGCCCCCTCCCACGATCGAGCAACATATATATTGGGCGAAGGCACTACTGAAAACAATAACCGAATCACAAATATAAAACGCATAACCGAACGGGGAAGGTGGAAATGAGCCCACGGGTCGAGCACTTCATAATGCAACAAAGAGTTGGGCAAACAACTGCAGGAGGGCAAGTCGACCTGACATGGTTTCGAGAGAGTGCAAACAGCAGGGTGTGGTGCACGTAGCTGGGCGGGTCTACACGATAGAGAGTTGGGCCACTGGTAGTTTGCACAGGCCGCATGACAGGTTGGGTCGAGTACCTAGTGTTAGGAGGTGTTAAACGGGGTGCAGTTGTGATCGGGTCATGCAGCAGGGTCGACAGATCGGCTAGCGCACCTGAACTTGTGATTTTTATGAAATGGGTTCAGTTTGTCTCCCCAGGAAAAATTGTAAATTACAAATTTTTACATAAAACGATTTATTTCAAACAGAATGTCTCTTGCATTAAAATGATGTTGTGACTGTTTTAGTTAAGTAATTCCGCACTTAACTGTTTAATAATGGTGAATGATGAAGTAAGTAGGCATAGTCTGGAAAATGTGAAGAAAACTAATGGGTTGAGTCATTTAGTCGGTGCCGCACGTACCTCAATTCGAGAAAAAAAATTGGGGCTCTGACACCCGAGGCCTTGCGGCCTTGGCCGCCCAGGACTGCGGGGCCTCGGACCTAGCTGGGGCGGCACTGCCGGTGGCCATGACCGAGCTCAGCCTTAGTCGTCCAGGGCCACGAGGCCTCGAGCCTAGCCAAAGCGGTTGTTGTGCAACGCCGCCCCAGCCAAGGCGGCTATGGCCGAGGGTGGCTAGGTTGATTCCAAGAATCGATCTAGGCCAACCAGGGGCCATTTTTTTCGCTTTTTTTCTTTTTTTAATTTGTTTTTTATTATTTTTTTTAATTTTAATTAACTATTTTTTTAAATATTTTTATAACTATTTAATTTCTTTTTTCATGAATTTTTTTTTTAATATTTTCCCCAAAATAATTGTGTTTTTTTTTACAACTTAAATTTTATTTTAATTTTTACATCTCTATAGTTTAATTTGTCCATTTTATATGTTTTTTATATTTTGATTTTTTTCTTGTTCTTAAATTTATTTTTTATGTTTTATTACTTGTTATTTTATGATATTTATTACTCTCTCTTTTTTTTTACAAATTTTGTTTTTTCTATTTTTATGGTTTATTATTTATTAATATAATTTTTTATATTTGAATTGTTTGTTCATGTTCTTTTTTTATTTTATTATCAACATTAAAATCAACAACATTTAAAAAAAAATATCCAAACTTAATTCATTAAAAAATTTAAAGTGTAAAAAGTAAGCCCTCTAAACAAACAGAGTTGATGTTGCATCAACACTTTTCAAAATCAATATGAAAATCACTAACATTTAAAAAAAATCATAATTTAAATAAAAAAAATTAAAGTGTCAAAAATAAGCCCTCTAAAAAAAATGTGTTGATGTTGCATCAACACTTTTCAAAATCAGCATGAAAATCACTAACATTTAAAAAAAATACTCCAAAAAAAAGAAGTATTGTGAATAACCAATTTTTAGAATCAGGTGCTTTTTTTGCTACCTCAAAAAAACAAGTAATGGGTATTTTCTCGTTTGATAGGTAACTATGTTTGTGTCTTTAACGGTAGTGTGGTATCTCACATAAAGCCTCCTAGCATGATGCTCTCATATAAGTTGAGCTTGTCAAGTCAAGGCCTAATTGACAATATTGGTTATAATAAAGATACTTGAAAGATGGCTTGTCAATCCAGCTCTTCTTATGAGAATACTTCAAGTTTCAGATTCCTTGTTACCTCCCTAGTTAAGAGCGAGCATTGGAAATTGTAACTAATTCTGGTCTTCATAATAACCCTTGTAATTAGCCCACGGGGCTTTGGATTGACGGTGAATGAGTATACTGTTAAGGCACTCCTTGCGATAGGTCACTGGTTCAAATCCAAAAAAAAAAAACCTTGTAATCATGGCATTGTATATTATGTATAGAAAGAAAAAAATAGAGAGAAATGTATTTAAATTTATTAAAAGCATGGGTTTCATGCTGTAATTTAGGTCAAATGCATGTTCTTTGTGCTTCTAGGTATTTCTAGGTCTTTTTTGGTCAAAGAAGAATTTTTGTCACGTATTATAGTCCCATTTGGACTCATTGTAACAAAAGAAATTATTTATTTTTAGTCAAAGAAAGCCATTCCATCCTCCAAGACCAAGTTGGCCCAGTCAAGATGAAGTCAACCTAAGGAGGGCTATTCAACCTGTCAAGAATGTTATAAATAAGAGGAACTCGGCTCATCTGGAGCATCATCTCATCACAAGTTTGATCTACAATAGTGAAGAAGGAAGAAGAGTTGGAAGGACAAAGAAAAGAAGAAGAAGTCGAAGTCTCTTGGAGAAACATCTCTTTCTTCCCTCACATGTAAAGTTGTTAGGGTTTCTGTAAATTTGCGAAGTTGCAAGGGGCTGAAATTGCAGGGCCAAGTTTCAGATGTGTGGCTGCTGGGATGAAATTCTAGAGTGAAGTTGCCAGATCGAAGTTTCAAAGCTACTTTGAAGAAGATCTTGTTGGTGGGCTGACTTGGTGCTTGGGAGGATTCTGGGCTTTGGTCTTTAGGTCTTGGAAGTTTGATTTTGAACATATTCTATAAGAAGAGAAGTATTTTTTCTGGCTTTCCCCCTTGGAGGGGTTTTGCCCTAGTTTGGACCCTATATCTTGCGTACTGTCTCTTTATGATCTTCATTGTTTTGGTAATTGCTTGATGAACAATAACTAAAAGAAGTAATAAAAGGCCAACTAATATCGCAAGTAATTATCATGAAAGGAAAGTCAAACCTAATGTACAAGATTCTTGATTTTCCAACAAGAAGAATTTTGAAAAAGTACGGAGGGATAAAATAAGTCCATGCCTCCTCGAAGTAAGAAAAACTCATATTTGTGTTGGAGACATGAGTACTCCTTCCATGCAAAGGGAATTAATGGTGGTTCATGGGTGAGGGAAAAATAAAAACACATATGCATAGTCTTGCATTCATCATCGCACCACTATCGCATGGCATAATTGCCTAGGGATGGATGGGTTTTTTGTGATGGATGGCATCGGTGTTGTAACTTGTAGTAAGGAAACTTTTGAAACCCTGATGGCCTTTGATAATATGTTGTATTTAATCATGGTTAGGTTGAGTGATGAGAAGTGGGAGAACTATAGGGTAAGTTCGGAGAAATGAAAGGTACAAGCACTTAACATATTCATATCAAGGCCAATTATAGTATGTGTATAATGCCCAACACTAATATCATAAAACAAATTCGGCAATAGGAATTAACCAATCATTTTTTATATCTTATTTTCGACAAATTTTGAAACATAATTTAAGTTGAGCTTAATAATCATTGTTTATACAAACTATTTGGTGGTATAAGGGATCTGTTAAAATATTTTCCCACGTTCTAGCCAAATTTTGAAAGGGGGAGATTCAAAGAGTAGGAAGCACCATTGCCACCAATATAAAAATTTCATATACAACTCTAAATTTTTTACAAGAAAATTCTCTCTTTTGGGTATCTTTGTTCATTAACCTGCATTAGATTTCCTTCAACAATGGTATTTTGTCCACAAATTTTAAATAATCACCTTTACTTCCCATTACTCTTCCAACCCCATTACTTTTGAGAAGAAAACCTAAACTTATAGTTGTCAATGAAAAAAGATGCCAAAGTAGAATGGCCTTGGGTTTTCAATAATGTCAAGTATACTCACTCAGAGGCCCACTTATAATGTATATCACACTCTATGTATACATCCTTTTTTTGGGTCCCGTCTTTCCTACTTACATGCTCAACCTATGGACATGGACACATAATCTATGTAAAACTACAAGATTAGATCCCTATGAACTATTAGGACTCTCATGTAATATGATCCCACAATGCCTACATGGTTTGTAGCTCATAGGTCCTATATACCTCCAAAATGAAGATGAAAGAAATACTATTAAAAAAATTGATGGGAAATTTTATTTCTCAAGAACATTGCAATGTGAAATAGAACATAAAAGATACAGGGAATCATTGAAAACTAGTGATGCAAACATAAGGCCAAATACAAAATACTCAATATCATCATGCAACAGTTGGATCCCAATCAATTCATGGTGCATAAAAGAACAAAGATAACACATTTAAGGAGGAGATTGAACAAGACAACCAACCAAACCCTTGACTTCAATAGACCAGGCCCAACATACTTTTTCCCACAAAATAATTCATAGATGGATGCATTCATAGTTTTAGACCCAAATATATTTGAGTTGCAATTTAACATGTCACCCTAGGGTGCATACTCATACAAAATGAAGAAAAACAAAAATAATTTGCATGTATTATTTGTAATATCATTGGAATATAGAACAAGAATTATTAGCTTTCAACAAATAGATATGTACTTACTTGAGTTTCTAGTTGAACTGTAAAAAATCAAACTATGAGGTTATCTTAAAATCAAAAAATTGAATGACGAACTTGGAGGATTATCAAGATGTTCCAAGTTGAAATTTGTTGCTTGAAAATTATTAGATAACTCACCCCTTATTAGATAAATCACCCCTATTTATGTTGTCTCAACATGATGTGCACTTAATTGTTTCCATTTTTTCTATCAACAAATATCTCAATCCCAGCTGCATTCTCATACCAACAACCTATGCCATTATCATCCAAAGTTATTCATATAAATGTTTGAATGCAAACTAAATCATAAAATAGCTAGAATGAAAATTGAACAAATTATATTTCACCAATTTGTTTTGCCTCTCTCAAGTGGTACTCCCTTTTCTAGCTTCATGCTACGACCACTAATTGGTACCGATTGGTTTCCTCCCAACCATACCTAGGGAAACCTTTCCTTGAGACCTCGACTCTATGTGGTGCATAACCAATTTCTTTTGTTGCAAAATGTACTTAGTGGATTTTACCATCCATTACTAAACATCTAGATTAGTACTACTAACTTACTCTATGTGGTGCATAACCAATTTCCTTTGTTGCAAAATGTACTTAGTGGATTTTATCATCCATTACTAAACATCTAGATTAGTACTACTAACTTTCTTCTAGATCCCAGTGATCTTTTAGATGAGTCATTTTTGCTAGGACAATTCCTACAACATTTCTATACTATTTTGGGCCCCACCCCCAAAATCACCCAAAAACTTAGATCACTAAATTTGGAGCTATATAGAACCTTGGTTGTGCATTTCCAATAGGGTTCTTTCTACTAATTTGGTCTCTCAATTCACAAGGCATATTTTACCTCTTTTACACAATAACCACTTTTATACTTGTAAATGAAAATATAAATATGTATACATGTGTAACATGATCTAACACACCTTCAAAAACTTGAATCACTAAAAGTGGAGGTGTTTTGAGAGTTGGACATGCATTTTTATGAATCTCATTGTGAATTTTGAATAGGGTAAAACATTATAGTTTAAAAGAAAAACATGTATTTCTCAAGTGTGATTGTGCATTTTTTTATGTGGAGTCTCTCAAAAGATTGAATTAGGGTTTTATGCAACAATAGAACCCCTATTGTTATCTTTTTATGCAACAATATAAATCGCCTCAATAGAGGACATGGTGTGCATTTTCGGACCAATAATCTTCTACTATGCATAAAAGCTAAAAAGTGCCTTGTAAAATACAAAGGTCATATTGTTAAAACGAGCCTTGTTAAAATGCACAATGGCTTGAGGGAAATGCACACCATGATGATATTAGGGTTATCAAGGAAATGCATGCTATATGAAGAAAAATGCACACCTTAAGAACTTGTGTTGGTACTTGTATGTTGACCTTATCAAATACATGAAAATAGGGTCTTAAGAAAAATGCACACCTCGAGTTGAGATTTCACACTGAGTACATTAGATTGCATGTTTACATAGTAAGGAGGAATATCCACACCTTGTTAATGGAAAATAAACTCATAATTAAAATTACATAGCCTTGACATGTTTTGCATCCCTATGGTTCGTCCTTAGCCCATGTGAATGGTTTTCATAAGAATATGAATGAAAATGGGCATTGATCCATGTTGTATTGTTGCCATTGATGTCAAATACTTGGGCGAGACCCTTTTACATATTGGCTCAACCAACGTCTCAAGTCGACCTAGCAAAGTTGTGGGGGGTCGCATATCAATTTGTCTTAACAAAAGGCTTGAATCAAATTTGTATAAATAAATGGATTGGTGATTGCATTAGTTGTCGATTAAGCACAAGTGGCAAAATGTGATATGAGATAGAGAGCAAGTGTGAGGAGCAATGATGAGGAGGTTTGAAGCACAATATGAAGTTTGTAGCAGATGCCGAGTTTTGGAGTGTAGAAGGAAGGGGTATGATGCGCAAAATATACAATTAGTTGAAAATTTTGGAAAAAAGTCATATTTTCTATAACGTGAAAGCCTCGCATTTTTAATACTTTTTTAGTCACTCCATCAATTAACAAGATAGAGCCTTCATTGGTAGTTGATGCTTCGTCTATCAAACTCTTGACATATTAATATTTTTATATAAGGTACATTATGCATTTTTTCGATATCTTGATATCTTGTAGCTCCTGGTCAAAACCCCAAGTCATGAAGATGCTTAGGATGCTTATAAGCTCAATTTTCTTGCATCCTAAGGAAAATCTCATGAAAATATTTTGAAAATTAAAGGCCACTATTCCCAATTATTATAACCACTAGACCCCTAATACAGTAGCAACACCAAACCATTTGGACTGCAATCATGAGACTATCCAATAAATATTACACCATATTCAACTTAATACTATGGCACTTCCCTAAACAATTTATGGTACCTCCATCTACAATCATTATTTGGAATTTTGGTGTTAGAAATACAAAGCATATGAGAAGTTTTGTTGATTTGTAATTGATAAAGTTATGGCTACTCCCTGAATCAAGCAACATTTACTTTTTAATTGTGATATATTCTTCCATCTTGATGGTTTATGTAATATTGATGTAGACCAACGCATGACAAGAGATTGTTGGAGTAGTCTCTTATAGTTCTGAATTTTGTGATAGTTCCAATTATCTTCTTCCTCTTCACAATCTATGTAGAATGATTGCTTCTCACAACATTTATGCCCTTTACTTTACTTGCTATCACAACTAAAACATAATCTCTTTGTTATCTTTTCATCTATTTGCTAAGGTGTCAACCTTGTCGGTTGAGTGAGGTTAAGAGGGAGTACGATGTTCTCTATAGTTGTTGTTGTCCACTCTTGTAGTAGCCATATTTTGACTCTCAGCGTTCATTGCCAGATTGAATGCATCCTCTCAAGTTGGATGTTTTCCTTTAAAGTTACATAAAGAGATCTAACAAATTATTCTCTACAATGTTCTTAACCCTAAGACTCAAAATTTAAAATTGTTGAATGCACTTCATAATTGGATTTATTTACCAAACATTTACTAAATGATGAAAGAATATAATGTGCTTAATATCTCCATAATGCGCTATCAATTCCTCCATGAAAATGAACCAAAATATAATAGAACATTTTTCCTTTCGCAAAGCCATTGATACCATAAGATATTGATCTTGTTGTAAATAGAGAAATATAATAACTATTAGATTTTCTAAGGTTAATACTTGGTGTAGATCAAAAGTTTGCTTCATCTAAAATATCCATGTTATAGGGTTTTTATCATCAAACTTTCTTATATTTATCTTTGCAATGTATTTTCTTAATGTCGAGTTGAACTTCTAGTGATGCGAATCCAAAAGTGGTGAATGACCATGATCATGTGATTCCATTAGAGGAAATTCTAGCCTAAAAATGCCCATAATATTTTCATGTAATTTCCATGTCATAAAACATAAATCAATCAAAATCTTTAAAATTTAAAAAGAGGTACATGTAAATATTTTGGAAACAAAAAATAATAATAATAATTAATTAATTAATTGTATTTTTGGTTTATCTTCTTATAGGTTTACTCAAATTTCGAGTGTACACACTAATGAGATGCAAAATTAAATTCCAAATCCAACGAGTACTCATTATGCATACTTTTGAGAAGACCCACATTGATAAAATTGAAAATACATTAAAAAGCATGTTGAACATATTTTTTTAATGTATTTCCAATTTTTATCAATGTGTTCTCAAAAGTATGAATGTTTACACTTGAAATTTGAGGAAACCTATAAAGAGAAAAGCCAAAAATAAAATATAAAAGAACAAACAAACAAACAAAAACTCCCTTCAAAATTCGTAACTCTTATTTTATTATTTAACTATTGTTTTATTATTTTTCTTTAGAAAACCACTTTTAGGCTGAAATTTTCTCTAGTGAATATTTGTATGATTGGATGTGATTTAAGTTTCAACACAGTGATTTTCTTTAATTTCATGGTTTTCTTAGATCTCCATAAAAATTTTAGGGAGCCTCTTTCAAAGAAGATTTTCTATGGAATTCATGGATTTTTATATTTCTACCTTGAGAGAGTTTTGTGTTTATTCCTTCATGGATTTTAGTTCTTCATTTTCATTTGTTTTCTTATTCATGTTCTTTTCCATTTCATTTATCTTGTTTTTTGTGTTTCATCCTTGTTTAAAAAGTTTATTTTGTTTTCTATTTCCTTTTGAAGGACTTCATGCGAGCATAATAAGTCCACTTGTTTCAACATACTTCAACTCACTTCATCAACTTGATTTTTCTTAAATGGGTGAACATGTATTTTGAGTCTTCACTTTCTTAGGATGTCATGTTTGAGTTTTTATGAAGAATAATATTTCTTGTAAAACCCTTTGGCATATGAGAAAATAATAATTGTACTCTGGTTTATCATAATATTTAGTCACCCAAAAATGGATCTTCCAATCAAAATTTATGTCAATTGGCATAACTTTAAAATCTTAATTTGGACATTGTTCCAATCAAAATTTATGCCCAATTGGCATAACTTTAAAATCTTAATTTGGACATTGTCTAAATAACTAACATTTGCCTTGGTATATCTTTGAAATTTTAGTCCTTCTAAGTTTGGAATTTTGACATGCAACACCATGATATGATTTCTTAAAACTCATAAAATTTTCACAGTTTAGAAATTCGCTTAAAAACTATTATAGCAAAAATGTCAAATGATTTGTTTAAAATTAATTTCAAGATTCATCAAAAGCCTTAATTTTTTACAACATATATCTCATAAAATATAAGGAATCCAATTTAAAATCTTTCCACATACACTTAACAATGTCATCTAAAAAAATAGGTTTAAAACTTCACCATAAAAATATTATAGCACAAATTTCAAGATGACTTTTAAAATCGATTTCAGTATTAGTGACAAACCCTACCACCCATGGACTATATCTCCAAAAGTATACTAAACCAAAATGAAAACTTGAACTACTTGGACTATGATATTGCTCCCCTATCTCCACAAAATTTTAATGTGAAATCTTCCCAAAAACAATTGTAGCAAAAATGTTTAAATAACTTGTTTAAAGTTGAATTTATAATTAGTCACAAACCCTAATATTTCATAGGCTATATATCCAAAATAATGAACCATAACTTGAAATTTTGACTGTTTGTGCCTTGATATTTTGCATCAATCTCCCGAAAATTTTATTGTCTAAGGTTCCCTTGATATTTTGCATCAATCTCCCGAAAATTTTATTGTCTAAGGTTCCAAAAATGAAAAGGAAAAAATATAGTGAAAATGTCAAGATGACTTGATTGAAGAAGCAAAGATATGATCATAGTTTTAATACCAAATGTTATGAAACAAAACCCTTGAAAATGATAAAAAGTGAATAAATACAACCACTTTGACAAAGAAATCTCATTTTATAATGAATACAATGTACAAGACAAGATGAGATGATCCTAATACTAGGTCTCATTGGTACATATATAAGACACGGAGGATACAATGAAAAGTTCTCACCAACCTACTAATATAACACTAGAAATATTTAACAAAGGGTTTTATGCTTAACATATAGTCAGGTTGAAAACACATTGCATGAGCCAAAGACTTCCTCTAGGTAAAAAGGTTGGCAAGAATCCCTTTGTAGACTCTTTCAATCACTTGATAAAGTTTACATATTTGGGCCTTTTATTATACAAAGCATTTGGAATGCTAAGAAAGTCATCAAACATTTCCTTCCTAAAAGTGAAATCTCTCTCCAAACAACTATTTCCTTTAAAAACCATTGTTTAGGGACCATTTCCTTCCTAAAAGTGAAATCTCTCTCCAAACAAGTATTTCCTTTAACAACCATGGTTTATGGTGGTCCCTGGGTAAACCTTTAGCTAAAACACTTACTTCTCTACTTGAAAGTCGTTCATTGGGCCAACACCCTGTTTGATACTCGAACTTAAGCATGGTAGCTTTAGACAAAGGTAACATATAAGTTCAACTAGCTTATATTGACAAATTTGTAGTAGAGAGGCTGCAATGCTTGGTACTTAAGGATCTTGCCTCAAATTGAGTTTGCATGGTCTGTGGATTGAGTTAAGGGATTGCAAAAGGGGAGGGTGACAACATTCACAAAGTACACGCTTGGCCTTGGCTACAACAGTTTATGTTCAAAGCCAAAATTTGAATATTGGCTCAACAATGTCTAGTGGGTTAAGTCCAAGAAAAGGTGGGAAACCTTTGGAAATCATTCCTAGAACCAAAGAAATCATCTCTTTTTTGAAAAGATATAAATTAGGCATAGGCAAGAACTCCTCGCCATTCATACCTTTCGACGTCTATTGCTAGGAACATTGCTCTCCTAGGGATATGTTATCATAAGCTATTGAATTCAATTTAGCTCCTTGCACAATGAGTCAAGCCACTTGGCCCTTCCTAGATTGCATCAACATAGTAGGTGCGGAGTGTCACCACTAAGTTGGCAAATTAATCAAAGAGAGGTGGGCGTGAGTGTGTAGTATGCCTCTTGGCCTTCTTGCACACGAAAAAAAAATGATTGAAACTAGCCCTTGCTATCTAAAAAATTTTGCAGCCTCCTAAGACTAGATATGGACAAGATTTATCAACTAATGAGCCTCTTGTTGCCATTCGTTGGGGCCTTTTTTTTATTGTAGGCATCAATGATTATGTATTATGTATCACATTGTAGGCTTGTGACATTTTGAACTTTGAAACTTTGTCTCTTGTAACTCTATGCTCTTGAGTGTTTTGGCTTAAAACAACCCTATTTTTGAATTAAATGCTACTTCTTTTTTTCTAACGGCAATTGTGATGGTGTGCACAATGCATTATTATAATGAAAGTCATGCAAGTATTTTTCAAACTTTAATGTGAAAAAAAGGACTAAGCTCACTTTAAAATCCAAAAAACAAAAAGGACTAAGCAAGCTCTAAAATCCAAAGACCATAGTGTAATGGCATCTTCGTAAATCCAAAGACCATAGTGTAAAGGCATCTTCGTATGTCACTATGAGGAACAACATCTATAGGCCAAGGATGGTAATCATACCTAATCCGATGAACCTTCAAGTAATAGGGAAAATTATTGACTGACTATTATTGCGAAAGTGAGTCTTTCTTGCACAAGTTTTTACCGTTAATTCACAATAATCGATACTACAATCAAGCATGAAAAGAAGGATAATGAAGGCTCAAGAGAGCACAATGGTAACATCATATGTTCGACTAAAGGGTTGCACCCTATGGATTCAAGTAAATAGCCGCATACTATCGATTCAAGCAAATGCTAAGATGCTTGTGGTTGATAGTTTGGATTTGTGCCTGCAAGCAAGGTTGGACGCTTATCAAGATTTCTAAAAACTATAGGTGAAGATTATGAGATTTATGAAACAATTTGTCTCAATGAGCTAAAGTACTAGGTTGTAAAATGCAATACCTTACACGTTAAGAATTATTTTATCAATGATTAGAGTATGGAAGTACATTTACCACGAAGGTGGGTTATACATGTCTTCATCAAAGGTATGACAATGCTCATTACTGATATGCTTCTAACCCAAGAAGCTCGACAGTGGCTCAAGACTCCTAAGGAGAAATGGCTGCAAGTTTATAGCCCTGTATCAACATTGTAGTAATAAGTGAAGCATAGTTTTCATGATACTGGAAGTGTTATGGTGTGATTCACAAGAAAATAGTTAGGTGCATACCAGCTGCCTATAACTTTTCAATTATCACATCTATCCACTTACAATTTCACTAATAGCATAGAATTCTGCAGAAGCACTGCCTCTGACTTGAAGCTCTTTCAAGTTTCAAGTATGTGAAGTTTAAATTTTTGAAGAGGAGATGACAACAATTTGTAATCGGGCTGGTACCAAAAATATGAGAAATAATAGTTTTTACTACCACTAGCTAATATCACTGCTAAGAACAGCAGACCAAAGTCTACATGTTCAAAGAACCAATTAAAAATCCAAACCCTTTCAAATTCAAAGACACTAAAAACAAAGGGAAAAAACGACTTCTCACCTCATCTGAAAATGAGATCTGGAATGTCTAACTGCAAACTCATGCTGTAATATCTTCTTTTAACTTTAATATCTGGAAAAGAGTGTATAACAAATAGAAACAACCAGAAATTATTTCTTTAATCTATCAAGTACAACCTGGTTTCAAGCAAATGTATTGAAAACATTGCTTGCAAAATATTATGCATAGAAACAGTGATCTGTACAAAATGGTTGAAATATACGTGCACCTAATCTGCAACTTCCATTTTACAAAGGTGGGAACAAAAAACAGATTGGGTAAAGGAATAACAAGATAGCCCATCACCACTAGATAAAACAAGTAATCTTTCCAGTAATTTATTTTTCCATTGCCAAGGCGATAAAACAGATAATAGAAGTAAAGATCGGACTTGCTAATTTTTATTAATAAAGGATAAATATTCAATCTCTTTCAGTAGAAAACCTGAACAGTGAAATCCCATATTCTCCTTTGGGTCCCCTTTGTGCAAGGTACATCGTGATGACGGATTATATGAGCTTCTTTTTGGAAAAATATCATTGAGAAATTTGGCAAATCATTGACATACAAGATAAATAATTAGATCTGAAAAATGATAGCGTGGCTACAGCAACTTGTTTTTTCCTATAACCACTTGAATTTATTCATAATACTATTAAGAACTAAGTACTAGAAAAATATCAAGATTTCATAGCTTCCTGGAGCAAAGGGCAGCAATTTGCAGTTCCATTACAACTAATTGAGCTACATGCCAAGGGGGGGATTTTTACCTTGTTAAAGAAACAGAAGGTAGCCCAGTGAAGCCTGCAAACACATTTGAATAAGATTTAGTGAGATAAGCAAAGTTTGCAATTGGAGGTAATGCTGCCACTCTCTCTCCTTTCTTTAGCAATGCCTGCAAGTCCATTCTCTGGAGGGTCAATACTGCTCTGGATTCTCTCCACACGAATGCTAGAAAACCTTTCCGAGACACAAACAAATCCCCTGGCTTTGAACCAGGGTACCGGAATCCATATCCATTAGCTATGCCCTCTCCCTGGTATGCATGACTAATTTCTACTGGAGTAGAATCCCTGTCAGTTTCCCAGGGAAAGGTTTCTGAAGAATCCTCATTCACCCTGGCCGTAAACATTGCCGAGCCATTAGGATGAAGAACATAATGGGTGCCCTCAAGTATCTTGGTAGCAATCAAAAGCTGCCCTTCCTCTGTATCTTCATAAGAGAGCAGCAGGAAAAACAAAGCCTTCCCTGGTTTATCTTCAGGTGGTCGGCCTGGTGGCCATCCGAAAGTGCCAGCCCAGAGACCCGCATGTTCTCTACCCTTTTCACATTTCTGTTCAGGCATTTTGTACAAGGCAAATCGATTGTCATGCATGATCGGCCATGCACGATACATAGCTAGCTTTAAACTGGCGGGGTGAAGACAAAGCCCTACAGTATCACCTAGTTTCAAGAAATCTTGCAGGTGCACCCGCTTATTATCTCCACAAGAAGATGAATGCCCCTTTTCACCATAATGTAAAGCTGCACCCACGCCAATAATCTGCTTCATTCTCTCCTTAATTAATCTGGCAAAGCTTTGTTTCTTTGTTGATTGCTCATTGGTGTTGGTAGATTTCACACTTGATTTGCTCGCACCTTCTAAGATATTCTTTCCTTTGGTTGTATCCAATCCTGCACTCTCTTTAGCTAAACGTACTTCTCGGGATTCCGATACATTACAAAGAAATTTCAGAGCACTCTCTGACTGGATACCATCACTGTGTGATCCATAAATTGGTTTCTTCCCAGCAGGATCTCCATGCTCACACATCCAAATCAGAAGCGATCTCCGTTCCGACAACAGCAGCAACTCTTTCTGCATACTTTCCTTGTCTGATGTATAAACATGCTCATGTTCAGAAGTGCCACATCCTGCTCTGGGAAACAAAGGTCCACTTGCAAAAGGAGGCAATTTCAAGCGCACCCGATGGGCAACAAGCTCCAGCAATCTACGCCTGTCTCCGAAACCCATGCGACCAAACTGATTTATCTCAGCTTTGCTGCTCGTCTGCCGCAGTAAGCCCCTGGATTCTAATCTGGGTGTTCTTCTAAAGCTTCCCCCACCTGATGCTGATGTTCCAATCTCTGGGGTTAAATATTTTGTCCCTCCATCCGATGTCATCTGTTGATCTTGTGTTGCAGTTGACTGCCGCTTGGGTTCTACCTCAAGCAGAAGCACATTGCAATCCTCCCTTGCAGGTTTCAGAGAACCGGGATAGCAATAGTCCTTTTCTCTCTCCTTGCCATGCAGGAAGAAGACCAGAGAACCATCCCAGTTGCCGATGACCTCAAACACTGGTGCCCAAAGCAGACCACTATCAAATCCTTGAGGGCCAAGCTCTTGAGGGATAATTCTACATCCGACAACTGACATAAACCCCCACATAACATACACCATATTTCCCAGCTCAGGATTCTGATGTACCCAAATTCCCAACAGAGATTTAACACAGAGAAGAAACCTACAAAGAACCTTGTAAGAGGACACCGCATTGCGCCAGGCCTGCAAATTCGCAGGACCAACATCGGTCACCTGCAGGCACTGCTGCCACCAGATTTTCTCGGAGTTGGACAACACATTTAACTTCTTGCAGGACATGCTCATGTTACACAAGTCTCTGGGTTGCAGAGATTCCGACACAAGAGCCAAGACATCATCAGGTAAATCATGCAACAAGGTTGCAGCACACACTCTGTTTACCCATCCATTGCTTTCAGTTATTCGAATGCCCTCCTGCCCCATTCCAACAAACCCTATGCAGCAGAAATCGATCCCCTAAACTCACATTTCCAAATACACCATTTTGAACTGAAAACAACCTTCAAACCCTTCTACAATTTAAATCCAAACCCTACTCTTCCCTCCATTGTAAACAAAAATCCAGTAAACTATAATTATCCACAATATCCAACAATCATCTTTGCTTTTAGCAAAGTAACCAATAATAGTATACCATATTCCTCTTAAAAAGCATACATCTTTCCCAATCTGATCATGGAATTAAAAACAGAACAAAAACCTGCAGCTTTACCAAACATACAACCATGTCTAAATTGGGTTCCCCTACCTTGAACATATCTGAATTGTAATCATCCAAAACACTGAAAAAATCAACAAATCTACGGCTACTGGTGAAAATTCAAGAACACAAACAAAATAAATTCAGGACCTACCATGCCAGGAATCCATATCGGCTATAAATCTCGCTCCTGGCCTCGTACCCTGACTCGCAGGACCACGAGAAAGACAGGAATTTTAGTCATATGAATAGAGTTCATATACCCCACGCTCAGTATATAAGGTTACTTGCCAGTTACATGTAACGCAAATGTAGCTTTGACTTGTGCAGTCAAGAGGATGTAATACATGTGATGATTAAGATCCTCTTAAAGAATGTGGTCTGCTTCGTTCCTCCCGTCGCGCCATGAAGTGTGATGCATAATAAATTTTTGGAGGCGTTTTGAACTTGCTTTCATCGACTATAACATCTACTAGGGTTAGCGTATGTGTGTGCTTTTTGTGTTTTTTTTTATTTATAAATGTTGTGATGCGCTTTTTTAAATGACGGTTCATAATAGCAATGTGGAATCAACTGAGCATACTAAATTTGAATTTAGAATTTAGTAAGACTTCTTTGCCCATTTCACATTAAAATAATGCATTTTAACAAAATTGTGTTAATCCATATTCTTTAATATAAATATGTAACTTTTACACTTTACTAACCATATATAAATAAATAAGAGATTTATAATTATATTTAATATATATAGATATATATTAAAGTTAAATAGTTTTTGCATTATTTATATATTAAAATTAGCGTAGATTTATCTAAATTCTAGATCTATTAAGTATTGGAAGTAATGCTTCCATGTGTGTCATGTGTATTACATGTTAGTGAGGGTTTCAAGGTATTGTTCTAAAAGTTGGTGTTTCTTATGTGTATGAGTTGTAGTTATGTGATGTCTGAGTCATAGATCCACTTTCATAGGATCTAAATTTGTGGAAGTCATTGATCTATATCTTATTGTGTATCTCGAGCCTAGTAGGGTAGAGATGTTGTAATGCCTTGTCTTGTCTTATCCTATCATGTCACATTCCACATTTTGAGTCAAATTACATAAAAATAAAAATAAAATTATCATTAGATAATAAACAATACAAATACAAATAGACAATAGAAATAAAATCATAAAATCATAAACAATACAAATAAAAATAACCATACATTAGTCCGCTTGGGGTAGCTCAAGTGGCGATGGCCGTGGAATGAAGTCTCACTAGACCGCAGATCTTGGGTTTGAATCTTGTACTACCCTCTCCCCGTAGCGGGGTGAATAATGGACATGTACACTCGAAAATCGGAGAGTCCTACCAAGCTTACAAAAAAAAATAACCATACATTAAAATAATATAAAAATATTTTTTTGAGTTATTGTATTCACCATGGTTTTATCGCAATATTTTTAACCCGTGGTTTTTCCCATGACATTCCTCTTTAATGTAGGCTATTTAAAATCATAAATTTTCTATTTCTCCAAATAAAAGGATTTGATTGGGGTTTTGAGTGGTATCTATCTGTTGTATCATTTTTGGGTGATGTTCCATGGTTAAACATTGAAGTTGAAAAATAATCAGAAGCAAAGTAATAAATGGTGAAAATTCTGAGTCTTCATCTATTCACTTGATTTAAGATTAATTTTGTGAAGTTCATTAGTTTCGGCAATTTTGATGAAAATTTGGTTGAATTTACCATTTAAATCATTTGGTTGTAAAGGTTTTATTTAATAGGGCACGATAATCATAAAAATCATAAGCATAAAAGACATTTCAAGTGTTGGAGATATATTGGTTGGAGCCTTTGCAAATCAATATTGGCAAAGACCTCATTGTTTACACGTAGTAGTAGGTCAATAATTTGCTGCAGAGGATTGTGTGCAACACTTTTAAGATTTTTCCATTCTTTGTATTCCCATTATTATTTACATTTGGTTGACATTTCACTGTGTTTTTGGTTGAGTGGTTAATTCAATAAGATTGAATGAATGAATGAATTATGTTTTAACGTCCATGGGACTAAAAATAGTCTAGGGGATCCCAACCTCCCTATTTTTCACCTTTTGCAATTCATCCTTTTCTTATTCAAAATGATGATGAGTTGGCCCAACCTTATAACAATCCCCTCGCTGAAAAGACAATGTCAAGGGACCGATGCTAACATATTGAAATAATTGTCCCTGATGTCTTTAAAAGCATCACATTCCAAAATGAAATGTTTTTCTGATTCCACTGCCCTAGAAGTGCAAAAAGTACACACTCGTTCTTCCCAAGCTTCTTTAGGTCTTTTCCACCATCCCATTTCACCTCGGAGTTAATGTGATTTAGTTCTTAATGGAGCAATAATAATTTTTTGTCTCCACGAAATGCTAGCTCCAATGTACTCTTTTTGTTGGAGATCACAAGTGGGGTTGAATTCCTCAACATAATACTTCTTCTTTCTTCCCAACTCTTTCCTCATATATGTTTACGAAACTTCTCCATAACAAAAATCTTTAACTCACTATTTGAGGGACAAGCATTGGGTAGATATCCCATTTTTACATCCATTTGTTGTTTTGTCTCACCATGTTTTCTTTCTTTCACTCATGCCTTCATTGAAGATAACTTTAAGTCATCTACCTATTCCCAGTTGCTCAATTCTTTTTAGATATCTTATAAGATGCACCACAACAATTGCTTTGATGGGATTTGCTCCTATTCCACTCAACATTATCTCATAAGGAATTGAACTTTTTTATTTTGAACTTTCCCTTGATCAAGTGTTTTTGGATTTTCTCAATTTGTTTCATTTTGAGACAGGGTTATTGCTAGCCCATAATTCACACTCATATAGTATCACTAGACAAACTAGGAGTCCAAAAAGTACTTTAGACATTTTCTAATCCCATAACATTACCCCTCTACATTTGTTTTGAAGAGCATATAATGCTTTCCACCCTCCTAAAATTATCTTCTTTCTGTAGTCCTCCCAATTAAGCTTGTTGTTGAAATCAATACCGAGGTGCTTGTATTCATATATTTCTTCAAGGATGTTACCCTCAAAGAAGAACATGTGTTGACTCCTTCCTTTAATTAGAGAAAATCATCATCATTATTAGATTGATATTAACTTCTTCTCTTCTTCTTTTGTTTTATTAATTTTATTTTTGGTCCTTTTTAGTTTATAAGTTCAATATTAATTTAGGTTGAGAAAATTAAAAGTTCGACAATCATTTCAAGATTTATTTTGGTTAATGAAATGAGAGGGTTAAAGAGATATTTTTAACAATGAAAGGGGATAATTAATTGTAACAACCCTGGTGAAAATTCCATGTAATAAAAGTTAATAAAGGAAAAATAATAACCATGGTTGATGGGCCACTTCCAAGCTGAATGTTGGCCAAAATCCTAGCGATGGGGATCACTTGTGATTGTTTAATGGCTAAGGAAATTGGCAAAGGCAATGGTTAAGGCTTTGGAAAGGAAAAATGGCATTTTTGGCACATTTATTTATGAAAATAATGGAAATTAGGAGAAAAAGGAGGTGAAAGGTCACACGCTGCATGTGAGGAGGAAATTGAAGGAAAATAATTAAAAATGAAGAAAATAGAGGCCTCATTCATAAAAAGGCTTCTGAAGATCAGTTGGTAACTTTTTGTCAGTTCAGTGTTGGAACTCTCTCATTATTCTCTCTCTCTCTCTCATACTCTTGGAGACTTAGAGCTTTCTTGGAGCACTATTGGAGGGTGTGGCATACTTAGATTTTTGGAGCAAGAACGTGTTGTAGTGGTTGCAACACCCTCCAAAATTTTGGCTTGCAGCCAAATTTCTGAGTCTTCCTTGGTTTTTCCTTTGATGGTTGCAAACACTTAAGCTCACCCCATGAGCTCTTATGAAGTCTTTTCACCATTTTCTTGTTTGACTAGCGGTCGTCTTTTGGCATATTGATTGCTTTGTCATGCTTGCGATCTTGTTCTGGCGAGTTTGAAGGTTTTTATTTATGTGCTTGGGTTGTCTTCACTATGTGAACACCTGTCATACTCACACAAAGTTGTAAGCATTATCGCACGTGTCGTCATGGTCGTCTGAAACTTTATCTTAAGTGTCGTGCTTGTCACTCTAAGCTCTAAGACAGTCTCACTCTGGCCATGTTTTGTCTTGTTGTACTGGTGGTCTGTGTCATCTCGTCATCAAAGTATGCTAAGTGTATGATCACAATTCCAAGTCTGCACAAGTTCACTTGCTTTCAACACAGCCATTTTCCCGAAAATTTGTCTGACCAGACAACCTTCTTCCACTAGACCCCGACTAAGCTGCACTGTGTAGCTAAGCCCTCAATGACCCTGCTCTGCTTCCTGAAACTGTGCAGTGCTTGAGGTTGTCCTCCAGGCCAGTTGCACTCTGCAATCCCAGAGGTGAGCAGCCTGTCTGCCTCCCAAAACTGTGCAAAAACTACCTCCATGACCAACCAGAACTGCGCATTTCTCAAGTATAGTAATCAAGCCTCCTTCTGGTCTGGCGAAACCCTACACTACACCGAGACTTGGGTCTGAACTGCTCTCCAAAATTGCATAAACATGCCTAGCTGATCCTCTATTGCCTTGCCTGCACTGCCTTTAGAAACTGCGCAGACATGCCCAATTAGTCCTCTACTATCTGTCACGTACTGTTCCTCAAAACTATGCAGACATGCCCAACATGGCCCTTTGATGTCTACCCTACATTGTTCTCCAAAATTGCATAGTCATGCTTAGTAGGTCCCCTGCAACCCTGTCTTTCCTTCCCTCCATGAATTGCATAGAACTACCCAGTAGGGTCCCACCTTGCAGCTGCCACTAGTGTCCTTCACTGCGCAATTCTGCCTCCCAGTGGTCATTGTGCATCTTTTCCTGAAAGTGTATATTATCCTCCCATAGTTCCTCATCCCAGCCTTAGTTGCGCTGTCTCAATGAGTTGTCCTCCCTCCCTGTCACCCAGAACATGAGAATAATGCATCACACTAGACTAAGAGGTTTTGGATTTGATGTCGTCCCATCATGAGTGAATTGCAAGAATAGGTACATTGATAGATCATGGTGAGATGACAAACGGGATGAAGAAGGAGCGCACATGCTAGAAGACTTGCTTGCAGCTAGACGGACATACCAAGCACATCAAGCAACAAGCAAGAGGAACACATGCATGGAACCATCAAGAAAAGACCAAAGCCATCGAAGACCCCACATCACTATGCCATACGGAGGAGAAGACAAAGCACACCAAGAGTACATCCATCACTCAGCTATGCAACAGCTTGACACGGACACCAGAGTCAGTGAGTACATGTCAGAAGTGTCATGTTGAGTTGTATCATGAGTTGTCTTGGCCACATCACCACTATGGGCCATATTTGTTGTAACTTAATGTAATGTAAAGTGAAGTCTAATGGATGCACACAAGAAGTTGAAGAGGCATGTCAGTTGAAAATTCATACAAATTTCACCTTGGCTCCTCCCACATAGCCTTGAGAGTCTATAATCTATTCTGTGAGGAGCGAGCAGTAGCTCCAATGTTCCACTACTGGGACTAGTGATGTATGGTGTACAGATGTGTCTTGAGACATTTTCTTAATTCATAAGCCTGTTAAGGCCACCACATTTTCAGGCACGTTTTGTAGATATTTGTAAGACTACTCTTTAAACATTTGTAATGCATGTTTTCTTAACTTGTACTAAGATAGTTGAACTACTTTGGTTATTTTAGTACTTACATTTTTGAAGATGTGTTGTATTGTTTATCACCATTGTCTCATCCTTGTGGACTACTCCGTAGGATATTAGACGGACCATTCTTGTTTACTGTTTATAAAGACCGTCGCCTCTGTGTGGACTACTCTACTAGAAGGTGTATGTATTTCCCCTTGCACTTTGGTTTTAAAGACTATCGCATCCGTTGTAGATTACTCTGATGGATGCTAAACAGACCCTTGTTAGTTCGCGTGTATCTCTCCCTTGTTGGTACTACTACCTCCCATCTAGAGGCTCACTTTACTCTCTCCCTTTATAGTAATAGAACCCGAACAAAATTACATTATGCACTCACCAGGCGTACTCACCTCACTTTTTGAAGTTACAAACATAACACTCTCATGTGTTGAACAGAAAGAGCTAAGGAAATTCTCTAAGAAAATGGCAACCGGGCCATCGTACCAGATGGGACTCCCACACCAAATGGTGTGAGGTCTAGTTGGGACTTCATACTGGGGAAATCCCCTAAATGTTGGCGAGTCCAGCATCGTCAACGTTTTTTGCGCTAGAAGGAGGGTCGCCAGTAGTTTATGGTTGAATGTCCTACCAACCCCACTCATCTATCATTTGTTCAAGGCAGTAACATGCACTCCCTCTCCCCTATGCGCAACTCTGAAGTTGGTCATTCCTCACCTCCTAGACCCGAACAATAAATCTTGTATCAGCACATCCACATTTTCCGTCCCATCACCCGTTAATTTTCTTAATTTTTTGGACTGATTCCAGGAGTGCACACTCTTCCCTATTCGCAGGGAAGAAAAATACTACTCCCATAGGAATGAGAGTCACATCTGTGGAAGAAGAAATATTCACCACTCTTGAAGAGCTGGTCGAAGCGGTTGAAAATGAAAAGGAACCTCCAATCTTCTGAGTGGAAGAAGAAGATAACCTCTTACTCTTGGGCTTAGGTTCCGACCTAGCAGGTGGAGGGGAAGGTAGTGGAGGAGGTGGAGGCAAAGACGAACGAATAGATTTAGAGGTAGAACCATCAGATTCATAAGAAGAGGATGACGAATAAGAGGGTGACATGGATGAGAAAAATTTGGAATGGATGACCCAAGGCCCATTGGCACTCCTGAGTGTCTTACACAAGATGCCAAGACACATAGAGAAGTTGTTAACCAAGTATGATCCTGACAAGACAGTAAAGGCTGAAGATCACTTAGACATGTTTTACCTACATTTGCAGACAATCGAGGTACTTTATGATGACGTTACATGTAGATTGTTTCCATGTACCTTAGATGGTAGAGCAGTTATATGGTACCACAACCTTCTTGTGAACTCATTTTAGAACTGGGGAACGTTCAAGATATTTTTCCTTGAGAAGTTTGTTGAAGACAAAACCCCCGCCATGTTGCTAAAGTAGTTGGTTAGTCTCAAGATGGAGCAAAAAGGAACAGTCAAAGATTTCAACCAGAGGTTTAACCGTATCTTGAATAAGTTCACAACAGACACCAAACCTCACGACTCCATCACTATTGACTACTACACGTCTACATTGTCGACTAGCATTGCGCAGTTCATCAAGCGAGTTGTGAAACCAACACTATTGGAAAATTGCCAAGAGGCAATTGCTGTGGAGAAAGATCTGCGTGTTATTGGGGTCATTGCAAATGACGAATCAATGAAGGACTCGAAAGACATGGAAAGGAGGTCTCAGACTACCATGAGTAAGGAAAAGGAAAAGGAAGCAAGTGAAATTGAGAGCACTACTCGTCTCATCAAGTCCTTAACAATCGAAGTTGCAGAACTCAAACAACGGATGATCGAGACAACCGTGAGAAGTAGGCCTCCCAAGTTCACGCAGAGGAAGAATATGACTTTAGGCAGCAGTAGTAGTCACCTGAATAAATCTACGCAGAGCTCTAACCTTGTACTCACCCTGGATCAGATCGTGATAGATCATTACTACAAGTTCCATAGTGATAGATCATTATCACAATTATTTGGTTGACTTTGATGCATCATCCAATGTCATGCATCTCCATTTCTAAGAGGATCAATGCTCAATGGAGTAACACAATTGCACAGATCATCCAACTTGATAGAACATGCTTGCTAGCCATTGGTGCACTCAGGGATGTGATCATCCGGTTAGCATCCGATGGACGAGTTCATCAATGCATTAACATTGTGATTGTGGACATCCCAAAAACATATGGCTTACTGCTCAGCAGAGACTGGTCTAGCAAGCTACAAGGATACTTTCCTACTGACTAGTCACACCTATGGCTTCCGCACAAGGGAAGAAACAACCATATCCAAGTGTTATCGGAAAGATACATGAAGCACAATGTTACTCCCTTGAATGGTGAAAATGAACCATTGGCTTTTCGGCAATTTCTTTCTGGAAACACAGTTGGGGTGTTCTCTTACATGGCCAACTCCCACCCCACCAGATGCATAGTTGGGTCTTCTTCCTTGCCCAACTGGCAAAAATGAAACTTGTACATTACATTGTAATAGTAGTAGCAGCAGTAGTAGTAGTATTAGTGCAGCAAGTGGTCCTTGTACAAATGATATGTGGACCTTGTACTTTGATGGATCCAAGACACATGAGGGCTGTGGAGTCAGTTGTGTCTTAACAGACCTGCTACAGAGAAAACACTTAGTCTCTAGCTACTTGGAGTTCGAGTGCACGAACAACATCGTCGAGGATGAAGCACTCATTTTGGGCTTACAGAAAGCCATTAGCCTCAACATTGTTGTGCTAAAAGTGGTATGTGACTCAAAGATCGTGGTGCATTAGGTACATAACATTATATATTGTGTGTCACCCCGTCTAAAAAATTACCAACAAGAGGTATGATGACTCATCTCTAACTTCCAAGCTTCTAATATTATTTATGTACCAAGAATGTGTAACGCAGTTGAAGATGCTTTGGCAAATGCAACTGCTAGGATGACACCATTAAGGGACATATTTTTTGTTGAAATTTTGTACCAGCCTTTTGTCCTTGATAATATCAATAATTTATGTGCTTTTGATGATGACCAACAGATACTGCATTTCATGGCTAACGTTGACATCTTCAAATATGCAACGATAGACGAAGATGAGCACAAGCAGACTCTATAGGGTGCAGTTGATGACGACAAAGGCAACCTCATCCCCAAGGGTGTGGTATCACTCGAGAAGTTGTATGACCTATAGAACCACTTTGAGGGGGGCATGAATGCCAAAACCCATAGTTCCACATTGTTGCATGAACAGACTAATCTGGGAACAAATAAAGATATGAAGTTCATGAATCTCAGTACATGTTGCACACCACAAGAGCGGAAAGCTTTTGTCCACCTATTCAGACAGTACCGTGATGTGTTCGTGTGGATGTACGGCGACATGAAAACATATGACATGCGAATAATCTAGCATGTCATTCCAATCAAGGAAAGGGCCAAGCCTTTTTAGTAGAAGCTATGGAAGGTGCAAACATCACTTGAGCCCCTCATACATAAAGAATTGACTAAGTTGTTGGATGCTCAGATCATCTACAAGGTTCGTCATTCCACGTGGGTTTCAAATCTATTCCTTGTTAGGAAGAAGTCCAGGGAGATCTGTGTGTGTGTTGATTTATGTAACCTTAATCTTGCCTCGGACAAGGATAACTACCCAGTGCTGTTTATGGAACACATAGTGTAGACGGTATTTGGAGAAGAGATGTTTTTTTTTTTAGACGGTTTCTCAAGATACAATCAAGTTTTGGCAGCAGAGCCTGACAGACTGAAGCCAAGATTTTGTACCAAGTGGGGTACATTTGCTTACCGTAGAATGTCATTTGGGTTGGTAAACGCAAGCGCTACATTTTAGTGCACAATGGACATCGCATTTCATGGTCTCATCGGACAAAGCATAGTAGTCTACTCAATGATGTGACAATCTTCTCTAGACAACGGTCAGATTATTTGCTCCATCTCAAGAAAACCTTTGAGTGACGTCGAAAGTATGGGATATCCTTGAATCCCAAGAAGATCATCTTCGCAGTGTCTGTAGGTAACCTCCTTGGGCACATCATTGCCAAGAGTGGGATCAAGGTAGATTTAGACAGACTTTGAACCATCATGCAGATTCCTTACCCCGTGAATAAGAAATCCATGCAGTCCTTCCTGGGGAAGATCAACTTCCGCAGAAAGTTCATCTCTAATTATGTGCAGATTGTCAAACCCATCCAAGATATGATCAAGAAGGACACAATGTACAATTGGGGAAAGAAGGAAAATGACGCGTTCGCCCATATTAAGCAAGCCATAGCAAAGGTGCCTACACTGTACAACCCAAACTTCAACAAGGATTTCTTGCTCTATACTTTTGCTTTCGACACTTCACTCGATGTTGTGCTCACTTAGAAGGATGAGCTGAATGATGAACGTCCCATCTCCTTCATGAGTGAGAGCTTGCAAGGACCTGAAAAAGCTATCCCACCATGGAAAAACAAGCATATGCAATATACAAAGTGGTGAAGCACTTCGGACCCTACTTATTGAAGAATCATTGCATTGTCTTTGTGTCGCACCCAATAGTTAGACATTGCTTGTTTAGCAAGTGTTGGGTGAAAGAAGAGTGAACTGGATGACAGGATTGCAATAATATGATCTTGACATCAAGCTAGTTCCCACCATCAAGGGTCACGATCTTTGCAGACTATCAACGGAAGAAGTACATGCGCAAGAAGAATAAGAGCTCACCGACTGGGAGCAAGAAATTGAAATGTATAATGTTGAGCGATCCCCCCCCCCCCACTTCACATGGAAACTCTTGGTATGCAGACATGCGCTAGTACCTTAAGCATGGCACCATGCCCTCTCACTTCTTTATGTGGCAGAAGAGGGCACTCTAACTCAAATTTTTGTCCTACCAGTTGGTGCATGGAGTGCTATACAGAAAGCACCATAATGGCATTTTTCTCAAGTGTCTGGAAGCACAGAATTATGAAAGGGTGTTACGTGATCTCCATGATGGACCAGCTAGGGGTCACTTCACGGGTAACGCAATAACGCACAAGATCATGTAGGTTGGTTTCTACTGGCCCACATTATTCAAGGATGCACATGCCTATGCCCGCAAGTGTTTGGTTTGTTAGAGATGTGCCATTAGAAAATGAAGGTCAGCAGCCCCACTGTAGCTTGTTGCCGTGGATGAACCATTCCAACAGTGGGGCTCGGACATCACCGGGGAGATTTTCCCATATTCATCAAAACAATGCCGTTATATTCTGACTACTACAGATTACTTCACGTGGTAGACAGAAGTAGCTCCATTGAAACAAGTGAATGACCAAGAAGTCATTAGCTTCCTACAACATAACATCATCTCCAGGTTTTGCATTCCTGTATCACTTGTTTTTGACAATGCAACGTACTTTTCTTCATTAAAGTTTATGACTTTGCATTAAAAATGGTATTGTGTTAAAGCATTATGCTAACTACTACCTGCAGGGAAATGGTCTTGCCAAGTCCACAAACAAAAATGTCATCTGCATCATAAAAAAGACTATTTACTCTGAACAACAAAACTAGCACCCTACTCTGGTGAATACTTTATGGGCTGACCGAGTCACACCTAAACCCTCTATGAATACCTCCCACTACTTCTTGGTATATGGAAAAGAAGCAATCCTCCCACCGAACATCTACTTGCCTGCTCTCCAGTTGTCCAAGAATCCCAAGGAAAGCCGTGTTTGTTAGTTGAACGTAGGATGGACACACTACACAAGCTATAGGAAGAAAGGATGACAACAAAAGAAAAGTTTACAATGCAACAAAATCATATCAAGAGATGGTTCGACAAAAAGTGTGCAGGTAGTACCAGCTTCAATGTGGGTGACTAAGTCTTGAAGTGGGATAGACCCCACGAGGACAAAGGCAAACACATGAAATTTCAGTCCCTGTGGATTGGTCCATTCATTGTTCACAAGAAGCTTGGCCAACACACGTATCATCTTAAATCACTTGATGGGAATATTGACAATCTCCTAGTCAATGGCCAAGACTTAAAATGTTATTTTCAATGATCTGGGGCCACTTCCCCCACTATGTACATAGTCCTTTCATTTGTTTTTTTGTCCTTTTCTTTGATGTTTTGCTTTGCTTTTCAAATAAAGTGTTGTCCTACACCGTGCTTTAGCTTCTGAATGAGCATGTGGCTGAATTTCAAAGAGTCTCGTGACACTGCAGCACTTGGCCAATCCTATGTCCATCTTCTTTGTGCTTGGTTATAACTTATGGACGATGAAGTCTTGACGAAAAATGTGATCCGTGTGTAAGGCGAGTTTTGGTTGAACCATGAACCCATGTTCAGTTTGGGAAACCTCACACCTATACTCAGTTTTATGCTTTTTTATGTTCAAGCTTATCCAACTAGTAGAAATGGAGAAGGGGAAATCTAAACGAGCAAACCTAAATCAGAGGTATTACATGATTCTAAAAGGAACAAACTCCCCTACTCTCAATAAGTCGAGATCCCTCTTCCGCCCCAAAAATAGATAAGTGTCTATCCATAGTTCTCTTTCAAAAAAAATAACAAAGGTGAAAGAAGAGAAAGGCTTCCTGCGCATAGAGGTGAAGCAGACAACTCCACTGGGGTATTGTCTAGGCTCCCTGGTAGTGGAGCAATGCTTGTGTTCCTGCGTGACTCCGTTGGGGTACTGTCCAGGCCTGTTGGTAGCAGAGCAACATCAGAGATGAAAAACTATAATCTGAAAATCTTAAGCTCGCAAGCCAAATTACCCTTCCCGATTTGAAACATTGAGATTTGGTTGAATCTTGTGTTGTGTTCGACTGAGTTGGTACAAGGTGAACCATGTATGTCGATGGGGTAAGTGGGGAAGCCAAAGTGATTTGCAAAACGAATCAATACTCTTTGAAAGGCCAAGGCCTTGCGCTAAAAATGAACCAAAACAGAGAAGTTGGGATTTAACCAGTGTGTCGCCAAGTGTTGTAGTGGCTACAACACCCTCCAAAATTTTGGCTTGTATCTAAATTTCAGATGCTTCCTTGGTTTTTCCTTTGATGGTTGTAAACACTTGAGCTCACCCCATGAGCTATTATGAAGTCTTTTCACCCTTTTGCTTGTTTGACCAACGATCATCTTTTGGCATATTGATTGCTTTCTCATGCTTGTGATCTTGTTCTAGCGAGTTTGAAGGCTTGTCTTTGTGTGCTTGGGTTGTCTTCGCTATGTGAACACCCATAGTACTCACACAAAAAGTTGTAAGCACTGTCATGCAAGTGTCGCAGTCATTCGAAAGTCTATCTTAAGTGTCGCACTTGTCGCTCTCAACTCTAAGACAGTCTCACTAGGGGCATGTTTTGTCTTCATGTACTGGTGATTTATGTCGTCTCATCGTTGAAGTATGCTAAGTGTATGATCACAATTTCAAGTCTTCACAAGTTCACTTGCTTTCAACACTTAGCCATTTTCCTGAAAATATGTCTGACGAGACAACATTTTTCCACCAGACCCCAAGTGAGTTGCACTACGCAGTCTCAGTGCTTAGTGACCCTACTCTACTACCTAGAATTGTGCAGTGATTGAGCCTGTCCTCTAGACCATCTACACTGAGCAATCCTAGAGGTAAGCAACCACTCTTCCTCCTAGAACTGCATAGAAAATGTGCCCATGACCAATCTGAACTACGCATTTCTCACATACAGTCATCAAGCCTCCTTCTGGTCTGCTGGAACCCTGCACTGCACCGAGACATGGGTTTTCACTTCTCTCCAGAACTATGCAGACATGCTCAGCTGGTCCTTTGTTGCCTTGCTCTGCACTGCCTTCAGAAACTGCACAAACATGCCTAGTTGGTCCTCTGTTGCATGTCCCTGATTGTTCCCCAAAATTGTGTAGACATGCCCAACATGGCCCTTTGCTACCTGCCCTACACTATTCTCCAAAACTATGTGGTCATGCTCAACAAGTCCCTCTGTAGCCCTATTATGTCTTCGTCTTGAAAATTGTGGAGAATTGCCCAGCAGGTCCCCTGCAACCTTGTCTTTCCTTCCCTCTAAGAACTACCCAACATGGTCCCACCTTGCAACTGCCACTAGTGTCCTTCACTGCGCAATTCTAAGTTCCTCATCCTAGCCTGAGCTGCACTCTGTTGTGTCTCAGTGAATTGTCCTCCCTCCTTGTCACCCGGAACACGAGAAAAATGCATCATGCTAGACTATGAGGTTTCGGATTTGATGTTGTCCCATCATGAGTGAATTGCATGAATAGGTACACTGATAGATCATAATGAGATGATGAATGGGATGAAAAGGGAGCGCACATGTTAGTGTAGGTTTTAACCCCGTACAGAAATTACCTGCATACAAATTCTAAATCACAGAAAAATAAACAATGCGAGAGCATAACACATATACACAAAGATTTCCCACTGGATCCCAAAACCGGGACTACCAACTTGATTTTTCATT
>APFE031477633.1:163198-185208 GCA_000404065.3 Pinus taeda
AACACATATACATAGAGATTTCCCACTGGATCTCAAAACTG
The DNA here is from genome assembly GCA_000404065.3 of Pinus taeda. NCBI lineage: Eukaryota > Viridiplantae > Streptophyta > Pinopsida > Pinales > Pinaceae > Pinus > Pinus taeda. The sequence continues at coordinate 163,240 of APFE031477633.1, forward strand.
AGACTACCAGCTTGATTTTTCATTATTTTCCTTTCAATGTTACAATACATATTTAATACATGCCGAAGCATCCAATACCATGGACTGAAAAACCATCACGTCCAATACCATGGACCAAAAAACCATCGATCCAATACCATGGACCGAAAACCATCGCGTCCAAAAAACATGTGCGAAATCATGCACAAAACCATAGGTGGGTCCGCCCAACCTAACATAGGGTCCAAAACCAAAATTTCCCGGGGCGCTGCCCCAGACCCCATAAAGTGGGGTTACGGGTACCCCTCAAACCCCCTGTTAACTATGTGGAAAGAATATAACACAACCCAACAATTAGAAGACCTTACAGCTGGACGGACATGCCAAGCACATCAAACAACAAACGAGAGGAACACATGCATGGAACCATCAAGCAAAGACCAAGACCATCTAAGACCCTGCAACATTATGCCATCCGGAGGAGAAGACAAAGCACACCAAGAGTACATCCATCACTCAGCAACGCAACAACTTGACATGGACACCATAGTCAACCAATACATGTCAACAGTGTCATGTCGAGTTGTGCCATGAGCTATCTTGGCCACATCACCAGCATGGTCCATATTCATTGTAACTTAGTCATGTTGGTTGAAAAGTCATAGGAAGTTGAAAGGTCATGAGGGTAGTCCAAGAGTCACAAGGGTCAAGCATCACCCTTGGCTATATATACCCCTCCCATTGTATGAGCAAGGAATTTTCACCTTGGCTCCTCCAACATAGCCTTGAGACTCTGTAGTATGTTCTTTGAGGAGCGAATAGTGGCTCCACCATCCCACCATTGGGACTAGTGATGTATGGTGTACATATGTGTCTTGGGACTTTTTCTTAATTCATAAGCTTGTTAAGGCCAACATGTTTTCCCGCATGTTTTGTAGATTTTTGTAAGACTACTCTTTAAACATTTGTAATGCATGTTTGCTTAACCTATACTAAGATAGTTGAACTACATTGGTTATTTTAGTACTTACATTGTTGAAGATGTGTTATATTGTTTATCATTGTTGTCTCATCCTTATGGACTACTTCATAGGACATTAGACATACCATTCTTGTTTATTGGTTATAAAGACCATCGCCTCCTTGTGGACTACTTTGCTAAAAGGTGTATGTGTTTTCCCTTGCACTTCAGTTTTAACGACTATAGCATCCATTGTGGACTACTCTGCTAGACATTGGATAGACCCTTGTTGGTTCATGTGTGTCTCTCCTTGGGTGACACTACTACCTCTCATTTAGAGGCTCACTTTACTCTCTCCCTTTACAGTAAGAGAACCTAGACATGAGTTACGCTACACACTCACCATACATGCTCATCTCGCTTTTCGAAGTTACAAGCATAACACTCTCATGTGCTGAACATTAAGAGCTAAGGAAAATCTCTAAGATAATGGCAACTGTGCCATCATACCGGCTGAGAATCCCGCACCAAACAATGTGAGGTCTAGTTGGGACTTCATACTGAGGAGATCCCCTGAATGTTGGCGGGTCCAACACTGTCAACAGAAGCCAAAGGAAGAGCAAGAAAGTGCGAGAAAGCATCAGGATAAGCAACTACAGTGGGATTTATTGTAGGTATCGAGTTGCATGTATGTTTTCCTCACTAGTTTTGTCATGCATGGCATATGCATGTGGTTTGTTGGTTGTGATTTGTCATTGGCATGGAGGATGGTCAGGATTGACAATGGTTTGCTTAGCCTTGCCATTTCTTGGATAGCCATGGATATTGTGGGTTTATTTTCATTGTTTTGTTTTGGTTGGTTCTCATGTTTCCTTAGCTTGGGTTAAGTTATTAGTCTTGTAATCTTGATTGTACAAACACTTTGGAGCCCTGTAATAACTTGGGTTGAGTTACTAGTCTCGTAGCCTTGGTTGGACAAATGCTCTGGAGCCCTTGGTGGGTTGAGTTACTAGCCTTGGAACCTTGGTTGGAAAAATTCTCTGGACCACAGTAAAAGTTGTGGGTTGAGTTACTAGTCCTAGAGCTTTGGTTGGACAAATGCTCCAGAGCCCTAGAAGGCTTGGATAGAGACCAACCTGATGATGTTTTTTTGATGTTTGACCGTGAGGTGGAATTACTATTTGATGGGCGGATGGCCTCTAGAAGCCCTAAATGAGTTTTGATTGATGTGTTATATGAGACCCCACATTCATGCTTGGAATATGGCATGAGGGTGAATGGATGAAGAGAGATTTGGCTCAGCCATTCTACGGTTGGGTGGAATGTGGAAGTCCCATCTTGGGTTTGGATTCTGTATCATTAATATGAGGTTATTTCTACTCGTATTATACTGGATTATATGTGGATTATATGGTTGTTTTTTCATGAGTATTTATGTTGCTATAATTTTGGTTATTTATGTGTTTAATGATAGTAGCTATGTATGGCTCTCATCATGTTTTTACTTGTAAATGAATGATCAATGCATCTATGGCCTAATGGATGCAATGACAGTTTATGTGTTGAGGCATAAATGTTTCTTAGCGATTCTCAGCTAAGTACATGACCCCAATGCTCAGATATGTTGTTTACACCTGTAGATTGCATATTCATGATATGTTTGACGAAATTCCTATCATGGCTAGTAGGGGTCTAGTCAAGGTCTCATTCAAATGATTGATTTTGCAATGTAATTTCCTTGTTAATTTACTGTTCTGAAGGTAGCATGCAATTTTTGGCAGTGACCTGGGCTATGGGCCTGAAAATCTGGCTTAATTCCTGGGGACGATAGCACAGAACTAAGCAAAAGAGTCTGTGGACACTAGTAGGTAAGCCTGTGAGAGTGTCCAAAGGTCGTTGGATGCTGACATGCCCATAGGATGAGAGCGCCTAGAGGGAAAGTTGTCCAAAAGTTCAGTGGGGCCTAGGGACAAGCTGCTTGAAGTGTTGGATTGGTTCCTGAGGGTCCTAATGCCAATGTTAAATGTTTGTATGGTGTGTTTCATTAGTTCCACTTCCTTAACGTGACTTAGGAGGTCAAATCATATCATAGCGGCCTCTCATTGCATGTTTACCCTAGCTGGCCGGTGGCTTGGGTAGAAGTGGGAGGAGGGTGTTACAGAGTGGTATCAGAGCATGGTTCACCCCTAAGACTAGATGGGTTGTGTGTTGGCCATGCATGCATGTCAGTTGCATGTGTGTCTCTTACACTTGCATTCCATGTGCTTGTTGCATTTGCATGATGTTGATCATGGTTGTAGTGGTGTTGTCATGTGGAAGTTGATGTTGTTATTGTGGAATGCATCGTCATAATAGCATGATTGGTTACATATTGTTATATGTCGCTTACATGTATCATTATCATATGCTTGGTTACATTCTTGTATGTTTGGTTACATTCTTGTATACTTGGTTGCATGTATCATTCTGGTAGGTTTGGTTTCAAGTGTTGTCCATTCATGATTTAATCATGTGTGTTTATTCATGTCTGTGGATAGTTATGCATCATTTATGCATGCTCATGTTTGCACATGGTCAAATGCACAATGATTTAATGGTTGTTTTCATGCATGAGGTCGTAGTATGTGTTGTTGATAAGGTCATGCATTGATGACTAGACCCTAGATAGAATGATGGTTGCATGGTCATATGCTTATGTTTTATATTTCTATGTGCTGTCATGATTATGTTATACATGTGTCACACTGATTTGTTGATCTTGCAGACAAGCTATGCTCCCCGAGCTATGCTAAGGTACGTTGGATTATTGTGATTTGGTTTAGTTGACATGATATACCTTGCAGGAAGAAATATCAAATTGCTAGCAAGATGGTTGACTACAAAGACTCTCCTTATGAATAAGAAGAGTAATATGGTGTTGGGAACTCTTCCAATTTGGCAGTTACACTGAGAATTTTAAAGGAATAAATAATGAGTTGTAAGTCAGATAATAACATAATCATTCAAGCACAGGAGAAGCTAGAAGAGGTAAATGTAGTGATACTTCAGAGGTTATCAAATTTGCAGCGACAAGGTCCACTTCTGATCAGCCATGAGGAGGAGGATAAAACTAATGGGGCATATGGTAGTAGGTCACATGGTGTTCATCGGTCAGATAGCAATGACACGGTCAGAGATGGCAGATTGTTGGACACTCTGGATAGGAGAAGGGATTGACACTAATATCGTTCTAGTTCTGGTTCTGATAGACATGATGATCGATATCGTTACCATCCTTATAGGAGGAGTGATAGAGGATACCTTCTAGATTATTTTAAGAAAGAAAAACCACCAACATTTTATGGAGAGATGAATAAATCGCAGGATGTAGAGGCATGTCTGCTTGGTATGAAGAAGTTATTTAGGTTGCATGATTATTCAGATAACATGAAAGCCAAAGTAGCTACATTCAACCTCAAATGTAAAGCAAACATTTGTTGGGAAGATGTGAAGAATTTCAAAGGTATACATGAGGATTATTTAACTTGGAGTGAGTTTGAGTGGCTATTCAAGAAGAAGTATTAAGTATTTGTCAGAGAGATACTTTGATGACAGGGCAAAATAATTTTATGAGCTAAAGATGGGATTGATGATAGATGATGAGTACACTAGGAGGTTCTTGGAGTTACTGAGTTATGTGCCTTACCTTAAGGATGAGAAGGCTAAAATTCATAGATTCACTAGTGGGTTACCAATGGCATTCAAATATAGGATTGAGTTCGATGAGCCTAGATAATTGGACAAGGCCATCTGAAAGATAAAGCATTGCTATGGACAATCGAAGTGCAAGTCTGAGACTAAGCCAGACTGGAAAGGTAATGCAAAGAACAAAGGAAAATGAGACAAGAAGCAAGTAAGACCACATGATTTAGTTAATAAAGAGAATTTTGCACCTCCTAAGAGGTTCAATGCCTCAAATAGAGGATAGGGGCATCAATCTGAGGAGCAGAATAAGGAGCCCATGTAGTGTTGGACTTGGGGGAGGGGTCATCGCAAGAGAGTTATCCATAGTATTAGGGTGGTGGGCCTCAAATATATAGTGCGCAGGATGCACAAATAGTTGGGGATGTTGGTCAAAGTGTTCCTTGTATTTATGCAACATTGGATAACAAACACTCATACCATCAGGCATCTATCATTGAGATGGATGGTAATCTTTCTGATCAAGTTATTTCTATTTTGATTGACCCTAGATCTAATTATAGCTATGTTAGTCCTGACTTGGTGGATAAGTGTGGTTTGAGTAAGGAATTGCATGTAGAGTCTTAGTTAGTGCAGTTAGCTATAGGTACAAAGTAGCGAGTTTATCATTGGGTAAGAGATTGTGCATTTGATTTGAATGGTATGCCTACCATAGCACATTTTAATGTATTACCATTGGGATCATATAGTATGTTGTTGGGCATGGATTGGTTGTATCTTCATAGAACCAAGGTGGATTGTTATGACAAAGCTATTGAGTGCTTGGATGACAATGGCGAACCAAGAGTCTTACAAGGTAAGAAGAAAGCCATATCGGTTAGGATGGTGACAACTATGCAAGCAAAGCGTAGTCGCATAAAATGGTGTGTGTTATTTGTAGTACACATTTATAGTGATAAGGGTAAGGAAGTTGAGGATGCAGATGTTTTGAGCAAGTACCCAGTTCTACAACAGTTTAAGGATGTATTTGCTGAGGATATTTCAGAGTTTCCACCTCACAAGGAGGTAGAATTTTCTATTGAGTCAGTGCCAGGGGTAGCTTTGACATCAAAAGCACCTTACATGATGAGCACACCTGAGCTGGTAGAGTTGAAGCTACAATTGAAGGAAATGTTGGACAAGGGATACATTAGGCCAAGTGTATCACCATGGGGTGCACCAGTGTTGTTTATGAATAAGAAAGATGGTACTCTCAGATTATGCATTGACTACAGACAATTGAACAAAGTTACTATTAAGAACAGGTACCCATTACCGAGGATTGATGACTTGTTCGATCAGTTGAAAGGAGAAACAATGTTCTCGAAGATTGATGTGAGATTCGAATGTCATTAGGTACGCATCAAAGAGGAGGACATATACAAGATAACTTTCCGGACCATGTATGGGCAGTATGAGTTTGTTGTAGTTCCATTTAGTTTAACTAATGCTCTAGCTACATTTATGTGCTTGATGAATAGTGTGTTGTGTCCATATTTGGATAAGTTTGTTATTGTGTTCATTGATGATATATTGGTATATTCTAAAAATGAGGAAGAGCATGTCGAGCATTTAGTGGCAGTGTTGAGATTGTTGAGAGAACATTAATTGTATGCTAAACTCAACAATTGTTGTTTCTTTCAGATTGAGGTACGTTACTTGGGACATGTTGTATCCAAGGAGGGCATTGCAGTAGATCTAGAAAAGATAAGGGCCATCATGGAGTGGGTAGCTCATAAGAATGTGGATGAGGTGAGATCCTTCATGGGGTTGGTAGGATATTATAGGAGGTTCATCAAGAACTTCCCACATATTCCTTATCTTATCACATCATTGCAAAGGAAAGGTAAGAATTTCGAATGGATAGATGAGTGTGAGACTATTTTTCAGCAGCTAAAGCAGTTGTTGACAAGTGCACCAGTGTTAAAGATTGCAAATCCAGACAAAGAGTTTGGATTATGCATAGATGCTTGCAAGAAAGGACTTGGTGAAGTCCTTATGCAGGAGGTACAGGTGGTATGCTACGAGTCATGACAATTGAATGAGCATGAGCAGAACTACCCCACACATGGTCTTGAGTTGGAAATGATTATACATGCATTAAAGATGCGAAGACACTATATTATGGGTAAGAGATTCACATTAATGAGTGATCATAGTGGTTTGCGGTATCTATTTGATCAACCAAATCTGAATGGTAGGCAGGCTCGGTAGTTGGCTATGATCAACGAGTTTGATTTTGAGATCAAGTACATCAAAGGTAAAGAGAACATAGTGGAAGATGCTCTTAGCAGGAGGATACAGGTAAATCACTTAGCAACTATGAGCTCCTATGGGATAGACTTACAGGCTAGGATTTTGCAGGAAGGTCAGTAGGATGTAAGATATATAAATATTTTGCACATGTTGTAGCAGAGTAGTGGTACAGGTACATGTCATGGTACAAGTATAGGTACAATTATAGGTGATGGTACAGGTACAGGTATAGGTCATAATACAAGTGTAGGTGCATAGGATGTGGATTATTGTCTTACATCAGATGGATTCGTTAGATTCCGAGATAGGATATATGTTCTAGATAACGGTGAGCTCAAGAAGGCGATCTTGAGGGAGCTTCATGTGAAACCATATTTAGGTCACCCACTTTATTAGAAGACACTGACAAGAGTGAAGAGATTTTATTATTGGCTGAAACTGAAGAGGAATGTAGTAGATTTTTTGACTAGGTGTTTTGATTGTTATCGCGTGAAGCCAAATTGTAAGCATCCAGGTGGACATCCACATTTGATTGTGATCCTAGAGTGGAAATGGGAGGTCATTTCCATGGACTTCATCACAGGTTTTCCGAGGACAGTGGGACAACATGATTCCATCATAGTTTTCATGGATAGGTTGACAAAGGTTGCACATTTCATTCTAGTGAAGTCTACATTCTTAGCTAATGATGTGGCACATGTATTCATCAGAGATGTGGTCAGATTGCATGGTGTTTCGAAGAAGATTGTATTAGACAGGGATGCAAATTTTACTTCCAAGTTTTGGAAGGAGTTATTTGTAGGTTTGGGCACAGAGTTGGCCTATAGTACAATGTGTCATCCATAGACAGATGGACAAACAGAGATGATCAACAAGATATTGGGGGACATGTTGAGGATGTATGTGATGCATCAACAACGTAAGTGGGAAGAGTACCTCCCGCTGGTAGAGTTTTCTTACAATAATGGGTATCAATAATATTTGAAGATGAGTCCATTTGAGGCATTGTATGGGCAGAGTTGAAATACTCCAATCAGTTGGAGTGATCTAGTTAATAGGGTGTTGATTGGACCAGACATGTTGGTAGGCATGCAACAAGAAACGTAGGCGATCAAGAAAAATCTAAAGGTATTATAGGATAGGAAAACGAGCTATGTAGATTGGAACAGGTTGTTCAAGGAGTTCTAGGTTGGGGAACATATGTACTTGCGCATCAAGCTAAAGAAGAGTTCCTTATGGATTGGATCATGTGCCAAGCTAGCACCATGATTTTGTTGACCCTTTAGTATTATTGAGAGGATTGGGCTAGTAGCCTATCGATTTGCACAACCTATGACAATGAAATTCCATGATGTTTCCATGTGTCATTACTTAAGAAGTATGTTAGCGATGTTGATCATGTGATTGGTTGGTTTATATTGCAGGTGGAACCAAATGGAGAATTCTAGCCAGAGCCTCAGTGTATATTGTAGAAAAAGGTGCTCATGCTCCGGAATTGAGCAATCGAACAAGTTAAGGTGAAATAGAAGTACTTTGGGCCTGATGAAGCTACATGGGAGATGGTGGATCAGATAAAGGATATGTATCCTTCCTTGTTTCCTGGTTGAGGCAAAGCAATTTCGGCATGGTATTTTGGTATATGTCTTGGTATATGTTTTCATATATGTACATATGTATATGGATGTAAATACTGCCATGAGCTATGTTATAAAGCTCCAATAAGCGATATGGGTGTCATGTCATTATGATGTTATGTTTGTTATGTTTTTATTTTGCTTTGATTCTCAACAAGTTGATCATTATAAATACCACAACAAGCTAAGTTATAAAGCTCCAGCAACAATATGTTTTGATTAGAGTATTTTTATGGTTATAGGTGTTGTTGAACATCAAGGACGGTGTTCCCCCAAGGGGGAGGGTTCTGTAACAACCCTAGTGAAAATTCCATGTAATAAAAGTTAACAAATGCAAAATAATAACCACGGTTGACGAGACACTTATTCCAAGCTGAATGTTGGGCAAAATCCTAGTGATGGGGATCACTTGTGATTGTTTAATAACTAAGAAAATTGTCAAAGGCAATGGCTAAGGCTTTGGAAAGGAAAAATGACATTTTTGGCACATTTATTTATGAAAATAATGGAAATTAGGAGAAAAGAAAGGTGAAATGTCACTGGTTGCATGTGAGGGGGAAATTGATGAAAAATAATGGAAAATGAAGAAAATAGAGACCTCATTCATGAAAAGGCTTATGAGGATTAGTTGGTAACCTTTTGTTAGTTCAGTGTTGGAATTCTCTCATTATTCTGTCTCTCTCTCTCTCTCTCTTACTCTTGGAGACTTAGAGATTTCTCAAAGCATTCTTGGAGGGTGTGGCATACTTGGATTTTTGGAGCAAGAAGGCAAAGGAAGAGAAGCAAAGTGCTAAAAGGCATCAAGATCAACAAATACAATGAGATTTCTTGTAGGTACCAAGTTGCATGCATATTTTCCTCACTAGTTTTGGAATGCATGGCATATGCATGTGGTTTGTTGGTTTTGGTCTGTCATTTTCATGGAGGATGGCTGAGATTGACAGTGGATTACCTAGCCTTGCAATTTCCTCGATATCCATGGAGATTGTGGGTTTATTTTCATTGTTTTGTTTTGGTTGGTTATCATGTTTCCTTAGCTTGGGTTGAGTTATTAATCCTAGATCCTTGGTTGTACAAACACTATGGAGCCCTATAACAACTTTGGTTGACTTACTAGTCTCGTAGCCTTGGTTGGAAAATTGCTTTGGAGCCCTTGGTGGGTTGAGTTACTAGTCCTAGATCCTTGGCTAGACAAATGCTATGGAGCCATGGAAGGCTTGGATAGAGACCGATCTGATGATGGTTTTGTGATATCTGACCGTGAGGTGGAATCATTGTTTGATGGGTTGAGGTGGATGGCCTCTAGATGCCCTGGATGAGTTTTGATCAATGTGTTCTATGACATCCCACATTCATGCTTGGAATATGGCATGGGGGTGAATGTCTGAAGAGAAATTTGGCTAGCTATTCTATGGTCAGGTGGAACGTGGAAGTCCCATCTCGGGTTTGGATTTTGCATCATCAATATGAGGTTATTTCTAATCATATTTATATGAGTATTAGATTGGATTATATGTGGTTTATATGGCTATGATTTCATGAGTATTTATGTTGCTATTATGCTGGTTATTTATGTGTTTTATGACACTAGCTATGTATGGCTCTCATCATGTTTTTACTTGTAAATGAATGATCAATGCATCTATGGCTAATGGATGAAATGGCAGTTGATGTGTTGATGCATCAATGTTTCTTAACGATTCTCAACTAAGTACAGGACCCCTATGCTCAGATCTGTTGTTTACACCTGTAGATTGCATATTCGTGATATGTTTGATGAAATGCCTGTCATGGCTAGTAGGGGTCCAGTCAATGTCTCATTCAAATGATTGTTTTTTCACTTTCATTTCCTTGTTAATTTACTATTCTAGAGGTATCATACAATTCTGGGTAGTGACCTGGGATCTGGGCTTGAAAATGTGGATTAATTTTGAGGGATGTTGGCACAAAACTAAACAAAAGAGTCCTTGGACACTGGAAAGTAGGCCTGTAAGAGCGTCCAGAGGTCCTTGGACGCTGGCATGCCCAATACATGAGAGCGTCTCTAGAGGGAAAGTTGTCCAAAAGTTCAGTGGGACCCAGGGACAAGCTGCTTGAAGCATTGGATTGGTTCTTGAGGGTCCTAATGCTGATGTTGAACGTCTGTATGGTGTGTTTTTGTTGGTTCCACTTCCTTAACGTGACTTAGGAGGTTAAATCATATCATAGTTTCTCTCGTCACATGTTTACCCCAGCGAGTTGGTTTCTTGGGTAGATGTGGGAGGAGGGTGTTACATTACTTTTGTTATAATTATTATTATATATATATTTGTTTTTTTTGCAAGCTTAGCATTACTTTTCATTCATTGATTTCTAATAATCAAGCAAGTTACACTCATAATAAGCATTCTGTGGCCTCAACCTGCCCGGCAGGAAACCAGGTCTGTTGGCAGCCAAATTTCATTATATGCCATCCAAAATTTAAATTGTTTGAGTCTATCTAGCACAACATTATAGGCCTTAACATATAGAAACCAACTACATTCCATAAAATTGTAAAAAGAAATTTGAAACAACATATACATCAGGACACAAAAACAAAAAGGATATCAGACATGTTCTGTCAACATCTGGTCATCAGATGACTTCACCAGAGCAGGATCTTTTGTGCTTGAGCCTGGTAGTTCAAATTGCGACAAACAGGAAATGTGATGCTCAATCCAACGAAGGCGGGCATTCTACTGTTGTATTTTCATTTGTATCAGTTGAAGTTCTTTCTAGATCTCCTAAACACCAGGTTCGGGATTTGCAGAAACAACTGGATAGGACATAATGGCTTTGGCAACAATGCTCTTCGTAAGCCAGAAGAGATGGTCAAAATTCTTGTACAAGGTAAGATGATCGAGGGTTTAATTTTGCCTCCTAGGATGAAATCAATTGCTTCACCTGGGCGGGAGTCCCTCTATTATAAGCCTAGACTATTTCTCACAAGATATGGGCATCAGATTTCTAGCCTCGTTGTCTTGGAGACTTGCCGGAGGTCAAGTCCGTGCCCTTTCCTTTTCCAACTTGAGAATTACGACCACGAAGTCCACTCCCAGAGGCGCTGACATCCGGAGAAGGTTTAACCATGGTGAGAGAGGAAAATCCACCCTTTGTCCAATTCTTCAACCCAGTTCCCGCTCGTGACCCAACCGACAACACATTGGACAAAGAAAGAACTTGTTTATGCAGCCCTGAAGTAATATCATGACAATGAACCAACATGAAATTAACATTAAGCATGAACCTAAAAAGAAAAACATAAAACAAGAGTGATACTCTCGCGCCCTGCACCCTACCAAAAACGTGAGCCCGAGCCAATATATAGAGGAAAGCATGAAACTCACAAGGGTGGAAGACCCCCATAGAAAATTAAGAATAATCACCCTATTCCCATTCACTCGGTTGGGGTTAAACACATCTTGGCACAACTATCATTACCCTTCCCTTGTTCGGGGTTGGCTATATTACTTGACTCATCTACTACACATGTAGTATACAAAGTATACGTGACCCAAAACCTCCCAATAATCCCATGTGAACTAATAAAATGTCGTAACAAACTGAAATCAGAGTAATGAGAACGAAATTTCCATAATAACTAGTCAGAGAGGCTTTCCAAACCATCAAAGAGCCTTTTCCTTTCCTTATGTAGGGCACATAGAAAATGGCGGTCCCCAACCCTGGGAAAAGGATAAGGATGAAAATATACCGGGCCAAGACTGCCACCCACTTGCAGAGACGAGTCGTAACTGAGTACCCTCCCTGCACACCATAGCCCTTGAGCCAGCACACAATTGTTTGAAACCTCTGAGTAATGGGTTACTTATTTTCATTGAGACCATCGTGAAGCCGAATAGAGTGTCGTATAGATGCGTTCTTGAGAACCCCAACTCTCACCACCTGGCTTAAGACCTCTCTGTTAAACCTTGCTACAAGATTATGAATATGGCTATGACCTTCCCCTCACTTAAGGTGGAAATACGTGCGGAGGTGTGGTTGAAGAAGCCCACCAACCCCTTCATGTATGTATTTACTCATATCCACAGTCTCGAGACAGATTCTGAGCTGGATCACACCCTGATCGGGGGAATTAAAAAATATAATTTAATTTTATAGAAAGATATCAAATTATTTTTAATTTGTTAAGAGTCCATGTCCTTTGGAAATAAGTAAATAATTTAAATTTTTAAGAGTGAAGATCTATTTTTATAAATTACTAATAAATTATTACAAATGATGTGGTTTTCTTAGAATAATAGTGATGAATTAGTTTACATTATCAATAATAATAACAAATTATATTAATTTTCATCCATTAACAAATGAGCTATGATAGGTTTTATCACATTCTTCAAAAAAAGAAAGAGAAATTATTTTAAAAGTAGTTTTTTGTGCTTTTGAGATTCATTTTAATTGTTGAAATGAGAGGGGTGAGGAGGTCATTTTGATGATAAAATGGGATATTGGTTTTGAAATAATTATTATTAATTAAAAAAATATATTTTAATTTTATAGAAATATTTGAACTTGTTTTTTAATTTGTTAAAAGTTTATGTTTTTTTGGAAATAAGTAGATAAGTTAACCTTTTAAGACTGAAATTCTACTTTTTGTAAATTATTAATAAATCAGCCTAGATTCATCTTAACCCTGGATCTACTAAGCGCCGAGAGGGAACATATCTCTTTTCACTCTAAGAGAGACTTGCATCTCAAGAGATTTGATCCTCTTGGCACTTGGTAGATCTGAAGTTAAGATGGATCTAGGGTCATTTGTGCGTGATATTGCTCTCTATCTTAATTTCTATCATGGTATCAGAGTAGGTATCGACTTAACTCCTTCACGAGAGGGTTAGGAAGATGTGGGACAACCTTGAGTTTTATTGATCCTCTGTAAATAATTTAGGATAGGAGATTGTGTTGTGTGAATAAATTTTATTTTATTTTTGTGTAGATTTGTAGATTTGTGTTCTTAGTTTTCTATATTTATACCAACAAGAAGCCTTGTGTAATTATGGTGAGTATCTATGGGAAGCCAAGTGCCATTGAGCAGTTACCCAGTCTACACCTTCGCAGGTGTTACTGGGCAATGCTTAGGCATCGTGTTATTTGTTTGTCCAAATGGTTCACATGGATTTTCATCCACTCAATAGCCCAAGTATTTCAAAATATGTGGAGGGAAAGGTTCATGGTTTGATTACAATAGTGACCATTATAGTGGGCTCTTTGAGTTTCATGGCGTTATTTAGCAAGCCAATGGGGCTAGAAAATAGATGGGCCACATCGCTGCAGAAGTGGATTCAATTTCATTTTTTTGTGGTCATAGACGCAATGTTATCTACATCAAAGATCCACACATCAAGAATAATCTATATGCACAATTATTATTATTATTCATAAGATCTAAAACAAAATGGAGGAGAATGCTAGTTCCAGCATCATTTTTTCTTGTAATGTAGTGATTTATTTGTCATTTAACATGGAATGTTAATTGAATCATTTAGCTTTTAATAATTTCAAGTTCAAAGTTTGTTGCCCATATTCGAAGCCCATGCTAACTTGACCTTATCTATTAGATCTGTAACTCTTCATAAATTGGTTCTAAGGTGCGACATGGTAATAATTGGTTTGGCAAAATCATGGCAATGATTGAAGAGTGGAGAATATTTTAAAGATTGAATCGGAATGAGAAACATTCTCACAAAATTTTCAGGATATGTGCAACATAAGAGAGGATTCAAATCACCAAAAGGTATTCACGGATTGTGATGAAAAGTCTAATTGTTTAGCCATTAGTCGATCCTCACCATTTACTTATGCAGGGCATGTGTGAAATTACAGTAGCGAGGTGTAAGAGAATTTGTGTATTAAAAAAAATGGTGTTTCTTTGAGTGGTAAATATATTTATGTTTTTATTTGTTAAAAAAAAGGTCAAATGATGCAGAACCACAAAGAACATGCCAAGAATTGAACAGACTAATGTGAAATGTTGTGCTTTGAGATCATTAGTTATAGGTTGTTCTTAATAAGGTCAAGCTAGTGTGACTCGTCGTGCTCCAAGAGCGTTAATATAAGTTATTTGATACGGGCTGTTGAAGACATTCTATACCTAGAATGTTGTGTTAGATAACTGATGAATAATGCAGATGGTCATGGATTCAACAAATGGTGACAATTCCATAGGATGGTTCAGTACCAAGATTGACTTATTGTGCTCTGGAAGGGGAAGAATCATCAATTTTGCAAAGTACATTAATGATGGTCAAAAGCGGTTCTTAAATGGATCAAATGGGAAGATTGAAAGTTTGGAGAAGAAAAGAGCGGAAACCGTGAGATTTCAGAGTGGATATGTGTGCTAGTGATGACCATATCAGATAAATGTGACAAAGATTCATATTATTGTTGCAGTGTGTGTGTTTTTTTAATATTTGTTACATGTAAGCATTAAGGGAGGATATTGGAAGTAATGCTTCCATGTGTGTGATGTGTATTACATGTTGTCATTGAAGGTTTCAAGGTGTTATTCTAAAAGTTGTTGTTTCCTATGTGTATGAGTTGTAGTTGTGTCATGTTCAAGTCATAGATCCACTTTATTAGGATCTCGATTTGTGGAATTTAGTGATCTATATCTTATATATGTAACCATTGTGATCAATAAAAAAGGTGAAGGGTGATTTGTACATGACATTTCTCTTTGTCTCAATTTTTATTATCAAGCACCGAGAGGGATCAAATCTCTTGAGGTGCATACTTTTAAATAAGTTTTGCACTCAAAAAATAGGTTTGCACCTCGAGAGATTTGATCCCTCTAAGTGCTTGATAGATCTAGAGTTGTAGCTTCATGTTCCGGATTATCCACAGTTTTCAGTTCAGTCTGTCAACGTTTCGAACCCCAACGGGGGTCCATCATCAGGACGCTTCTGAAGGATAGAAATGAAATGAATGAAAGATGATGAGAGAGAGAGCGCTAGGAACCTGAATATAAATACACAAAGGAACCCTAAAATGACAGCCGACATTACTTTTTATTAATTAAAGATATTAATTTATTTATAATTGTTATTATTATTATTGAATTATTTAATATTCAATTAATTTTATATTTAGATTAATTAATCAATTAATATAATTAATATAATTAATTGCTATAATTGATAAAAAATTTTTATTTAAAAGTTAAAATTAATTAAAATTCACCAATTACTTAATTTTTAAGGAGATATTATAAAATCCTTATAATTTACTTTTAATTGTTATTTTTATTTGTATTTGTGATACTATTATTTATATTAGATAATAAATTAATCTATGTTAATTCATATAACTTTTACCTTATAAGAACCCTATTTATTAAACCTAATTCCCTTATTCCTATTTTAATCATATTTATTTTTATTTTATATAATAAAATTTAATATTATATTAATTACTTATATTACATATATTAATTTAATTTAAATTTTAAACCCTAATTCCCTATTTTATTTTATTTTACTAACCTTATGTATTTTTATTTATTTTAATTAATTCAAGAAATTTATTATTAATTGTCTAATTATTTAATATTTAGCTTATTTATTAATAAAATTCTTAATTATAATATTAGCTAAATTTATTTAAAATCCACAATTACTTAATTAGATTATTTATAATAGATTAATAAAATAAAATAAGTTAATTCATTTTTACTTTTCTTATTAAAACCTAATTCACTCAATCAATTTTTATTAATCTATGCTAGTTTATAAAATTCATTACAATATGGCATCTGTGAAAATAGTGATAATTCATGAAACTCACAATAATATAATATTGAGAATATAAATCTTAAAATTTAAAACTTTAATAATAAGTAAAATATATATTTTATAATCTATCATCTACTTTATTGAAAATATATCTTCATGCATACCGTGTCTATCTACTTTAATGGTAAATAAATATTCTCTGTGAACTTAATAATTATAGTCAAAGCCACTAAATTGGAGATTTTTTTTTTATACACAATGAGATGAATTTGAATTCATGAATTTTTACAAAGATGTTTTGTAACAATACTTTGAAGTTATAATTAAAAAAATAAAAATAAAAATTTATAACGCTCGACACTCTATTTACAGAATTTTTATACCTAAATAAGATTAAAAAAAAACAATGAAATCCAAATCCATGGAGGCAAATTAAATCATATCCAATAACATTTTAGCTATGATGATTGAATGGACACTTACCCTTTAAATTAAAATGATACTAATTTTTCAAATAATGCATTATTTCACTGATTATACCTAATCCGATTTAATTTCCTGTAATTTGAAAGATTCAATTTGATTAAAATCCCTAAATAAGATAGACAAAATAGTGAAGCCTTAAATCCACATAAGTAAATCAAATCCCGTCCAAACACATTGTGCTTACATCACTGAATGAACCAATACTCTTTAAATTAAATTCATAAGATTTCTTTCAAATAAGGCATAGTTTGATTGATTTTGTTTACCTTCTATTGTGAATGTATAAATAAGCTAGCTTACTCATGTTTGGATATAGATAAATATCATGCTCAACCCTCCAAGGAGCCAAGGGTATCCAAGGGTCATACAAATCCATCTAGTTTAATTACCCCCTTAAGACTATATTTCACATGAATACCACGTGTCATTTTTATTTTTATTTTATTTTATTTTTACCGAGTTAAAATGTTTATCTTACATTACATTAGGTTACACCATCTCTACAATGGAGAGCAATTATTTATTTTAATTTTATTTTAATGAAGTCAAAATATTTACATTACTTTACATTACACATCTCTACTATACTAGGCTAGGGAGCTCCTTACGACACAATTATTAATTTATTATTTTATTTTTATTTGACCACTCAAAAATGTTTTAATTAATAATTAAAAAAATTTTTTTTTCCAAATTTTTTATTTTTATTTTATTTTATTTTTTATGTAGTTTGGCCGAGTCAAAATGTTTAATATGATAGGAGGTGCATCTAAGTATGATAGAGATGTTGTGATGTCTTGTCAAATAAATATTTTTACCAAATGAAATTAATAAAAAAATGAGGTAAAATAGTTAATTTACTGTAGGTTTGACAACCCATAGTTTTTCCCATTATATAAATATATATATATATTCTACTTAACTCTGAATTTTCCAAGTGTCAAGAGGGATCAAATCTATTGCGGTGCAAACTTCTTTTAAAGTGAAAATAGACTTGATCCCTCTCGGCGCTTGGTAGATCTAGAGTTAAGTGAATCTAGGATGGCTATATTTATTGGACTACTATTAGATAAATTAGACCTATAGCATAGTTGTGTAACTTTTGTCGACATAAATAGTATAAACTTGATAGAAAAACCAAAGAGATAGTAAAGTCTGAAATAGTTTGAAGATTTACTATAAAACATAGAACCTATATTGCATATTATTACAATAACAATGGAACTATTATGCATAATAAAAATGAAAAAATGTAGGATCTATCTATATGGTGATTCCGTCTGGATTGTATCAAGGACTTCATCGTCCTCTATTCAAATTAAAAACTCCAAATTTGCAATCTTTTTGGCCAAAATGAAACTCTATCAATAAGCTTTCTTATCTACTTCTGCATCTCAACTATGCATAGTAAATATCTTGTTGGGTCTCAGAGGAATCAACCAATACTGTACCCATTATGTTCTTCAATTGCTAGTATATGTTGCCACACTACATGCATTTAGTCTGTTAGTTACTAGTGTTGCATGTATATGGAATGTAGCCTACAACCTCCTCAACTTTGGCATCTGTTATAAACCGTCTTTCTATTTTGGCTTCTCATTCTACATCATGTATCTCTCTTCAAATTTTAGGTGGGGTAGATTGCACATATATTATAGTTAAACACTCTACAGTGAATCAAGCTCTAGAAACGGATGGTTGATGAGATCCTTTTATACCCCTTCATCCCCTTTCATGAGTTGGGTGTACTATTTTGTCGAGGGAAAAAACTAGACATAGAGGTCTAGGAAGGGGAAAAATACAATTTGAGGGATTGACCACAATATATATTAGTAAGCTCTGAGGATAAAATGAGAGTAAAGAGGAGAAATGAGTGTGAAACAAAAAACATGATTGACCAAGAGGACATGACCAAAGGTAAAGAGGAACTTGTCAATAAATAACCCAAGAAAAACTTACCCTATTCTTAGGACTTTAGAAACAACCAACATGATACTCTAGTGGATCCTTTTCTTTAGAACAACATAGATAAAGAAAATACCACAACAATAGGATCCACAAACAGTGAATTTAACTTCAATAAAATCGGTACATAACACCAACTTAAAAAATAGATAGCCAAAATATGATGCCACTCCCAAGCAATGTAAGGTATCTAAAGAGGAAAATTCCGCCAGAAATAGGCCTATAAACTAGAACTACAATGAGAAAATAGAAAAACTTTCAATAAAATTTGACTAAGAACCTACTTCCTCTCGCTTAAAATCATGGTTGAAGCTCTCATTGATAAAATTACCAATGCTTTCCAACAAGAGATTAAAGTCACTTGCATTAGGTTATCCATCTCTAGAATCTCTGCCTAGTGAAGACTAGGAGCATGCAATTGACTAGGAATAGGACAATTTCCCAATTAATTGAAGAGCTTCTTAAACTAGCCAACCAAAATGAATATTGAGAACAAAATTGAGTCAAAATCCATATGAGTTCCTTAATAGGTACCACTAAATATCTTCAATTCCCCAAGTTCATACCACTGTCTTTATCATGAAAATGTTCCAGATCGAACTACCTCATGCAAAATGATGATTTAGTGATGGGGAGGTTGCTGACCAATTCTACTAGATGAATATTGAATTGTCAATACAATTACCCTCCCAAACATGAAACCATAGTAAATGAAAATGCCAAATGAGAAGTAATCTGAATCTCCACCTTCCACTACCACAAATTCATTTAATTTCTAGATATCTTGCCATCAATTCTCACCCACTATGAGGATACACAAACATAATATTAAATTAATAATATAATTATATTTAAAAATCTTTATATCATAGTTAATTATAACATATAAAATATAAGTTAATATTAACTAGTATAGATCTATGTTAATCTCAAATCTATTAGCCATAAAGTGGGATCAAATCTTTTTAGATGTGAACCTCTTTTAGAGAACAAAATTTGAAGAAAAGTTTGCACCTCAAGAGATTTGATTTTTCTTGGCCTTTCATAGATCCAGTATATATAATCCATGCTAAGCATGGAAGGAATTACACATCTTGTTCAACTTGAGCAACAAACTCATAAAAAGTTTTGATCATAAGAATTTTTTATTTTCATTAGTATTATGTAATATATAGAATTTTTCTCTCTTTACACACACATATCTACTCCATATTAAACAAAACACACACACACACATCTCCTCCATCTTGAACAAAAAAATATAAAGTGTTTTAACCATAAGAAATTTTAATTTTAATTTTCACATAATATATGCATAGCCCCTCTCTCTATATAGATAGATATTTAGATTGTTTTTTTACACATCTCATTCATATTGAATTATAATATCAATATTTTTTTATATGCTATGTGTCAAATCCATATTGAGTAATGAAAGAATTACACGTCTCTCACAGTAAAATGTAGAAATCAATTATAAACAAAATTATAAATTTTATAGCTCTAATTGCTCTATATATCAAGTTGATGTAAAATTGTGGAAATTGAAGTATTTTATTTATGGTTAACATGGAAATATTTGTTGTTATTAATATTATTTTTAGATGTCACTTGTGAACTCCATATTGAGTAATGAAGGAATTAGACATCTACCTCATACTAAAAAATAGAAAAAAATTATAAATGAAATTAACTAATTTTTACTTTCGATTGATTTATTTCTCTATATAAAATTGATGTGAAATTAAGATACATTGATATATTTTTTTATTAACGACATTGAAACATTATTTTGTTATTACCAATTTTTAATCTATCAATATAAGTATTATTAATTTTATTTTTAAATATAATATTATAAGACAACATCTCTCCCATATTAAACTATAAAGTGATGGTTAACATGGAAATCTTTTTTGTTATTAATATTATTTTTAGATGTCACTTGTGAACTCCATATTGAGTAATGAAGGAATTATACATCTACCTCATACTAAAAAGTCGAAAAAAAAGTATAAATGAAATTAAGTATTTTTTAATTTCAATTGATTATCTCTCTATATAAAATTGATGTGAAATTAAGTAGACATTGATATATTTTTTTATGACCGACATTGAAAGATTATTTCGTTATTATCATCTTTTAATCTATCAATATAAGTATTATTAATTTATTTTTAATATAATAATTTAATAGACAACATCTATTCCCATAATGAAATAATAAAGTGACAACATACTATCATATTATTTATTAATAACAAATAAACGCAATATTACATTGAATATTTGTGTTTAGACATAAATATATAATTTCTTAATCACCCTACCCTATTTTTATAATTAAAAATTCATGATTTTTTTAATATAATAAATATTAATATAAAATAATAAACTAGCATTTGCACCAGATGTTACAAAGAAAACGCCGTAAGGCATAAATTCGAGAAGCATTGTGAGATATAAAGAATCATTGAAGATAAAAATTAGTAGCAACAAAAAATGATGACAAGTGTGCACTGAGGGGAACTGGTTTCAGAGGGAACTGCCTTACGGCTTAAATATGAAGGATCAGTACTATCATATATATATGATTAGTGGCTTCAGATTAATTCAATAATTGGTCAGTTCAATCCTAAGTAGGAAGAGGAAGAGTGTAGAAGGTTTTTTCAGAAAAGAATGACTTTTCTGGATAATTTTGAAGAATGAAATTTTTAGAAATTTAGATGACATTGATCAAGAACGCCTTTCTCAGTGCATTTCTTTCTCTGGGTTTTGCACGCGGCACAGGAAGATCAGGGCACTTGTTCCTGCTTGCAAGTTGTATCGATAATACGAAAAACTATTATAAAAACACACAAAAAGACACACCCCAACCAAAAACTATTATAAAAACAAATAAAAAGACACACCCCAACCAATTTAATGCCAATCCCATTCAAACAAGCATAAAGGAGTATATGGAAGGATACAAGTTGTTCAAGGGGAAAGAGCTTTGGAGATAGATAAACACATTCAAACATAACAAAGGTAACTTTTTGTTAGATTCCTCGGTACATTTCTTTCTTTGGATTTTGCACCCGAGCTATATCGATAATCTGAAAAACTATTGTAAAATACAAAAAAAAATAAAAAAATACACACCCCAACCAATTTAATGTCAATCCCATTCAAGCGCATGAAGGAGTATACGGAAGGA
>APFE031477633.1:186388-213134 GCA_000404065.3 Pinus taeda
TAATAATGAAATTTGCCAGACGCCTTGAACCACCAGGAAAAAGAAAATTATAATTTCTACAGAAATTAGATAGGATTCACATCACTCAATTAACAAAAGCGAGAATATGCTCACACCACTGAATAACCTAACACTGAGTAAACCCAATTTCAGCCCAACAACAAAAGAACAGAACCCCAAAACTGGATCTCAAACGAGCTGTAAAAAAGTTGTACATTTGACAGGGCGCCTGCATGATAATTTGTTGCTGAAATCCTCGGAAATTCAGCGGCGGAGGGTCTGCATTTCGTTTGGGAATCGAACCAGCGAACAGCGGGAAGACAATATCTCGAGTGCCTTGAGGCTCCTTACGCTAGAAAATGAAAGCATGAAGGAGGATATCAAACGATACAAAAGCATGAGGAGGATTCGGATTGCAGCGCATGCTTGCCAGATGCCAGATGCGATGCCACGGCCAGATGCCAGATGCGATGCGCGGGAGGGATAATGAATCGAACACTTCGAATCAAATGGTGAATATTAATTCTATCGTCTAACAACGAAATCAATGACGCAGGAAGGTACAACGTGGCACTGGAGGGGAGTTTTTCCCAGAGGAACGCCTTACGGTGAATTAAGTTATAATATTTTGGCTATTATAAATCTATTAAGTTATAAAATATTGTAAATTCACTATATTATTAAATCATTATTTGTAAATTTATATAACTATTGTGAATTTCATGATGAATATAGATATATATATATATATATATATATATATATACATATATATATATATATATAATATTTATTTATTTATTTTAAATTTATAAATTTTTTAATATGGTAATGTAAGATAAAATCGTGCGAAATATTATATAAAAATATAATAGAAAATCAAATTTCTTAAATATTACACAACAATATTTTATAATTAGAAAACAAAGCTTTTTTTCATAGGGGAGTAGATTTTAAGTGCAATTTTTTGGCGTTTCTCGTAGATTTTTGGCTAGAACTCGGCGAAAAAAATTATGGCCAAATCTTGGCTTGTGTTGTTTAAACTTGATTTTTGACTGCATATTATTCGATTGTGAAGATCTCACCTGTCAAACTTGTGATTTCAATTAATCGTTCTGGATTCTAGACAAATTAGATCGAAAAACTTTCCAAAAAATCCCACTTAAAGACTACTCGATATAAATTGTATTTTTTTTGCAAAAACATTATTATATATTTGTATAGAATAAATTCAACGTTTTAAAACTATATGTTAACTAAATTTATTTTATTCATTTTAAATGTTGTAATGTAATATAAAACTACTTAAATTATTAATCTTGAAATATCACCAGGGTAGATCTATCTTAACTCGGGATTTATCAAGCACCGAGAGAGATCAAAATATTTCGAGGTACATACTACACACCTTTCCTCAAGTTTTGCACTCAAAAAGAGGTTTGCACCTTAAGAGATTTGATCCTCTCGAAGCTTGATAGGTTCAGAGTTAAGATGAATCTACACTGGTTTTAATTAATTATTTTATCTTTTTGTTTATTTTATAATTTATAATTTTATTTTTTTCAATGTAATTTGACTGAGTCAAAATATTTACATGACATTAATTACATTACAACATCTCTACCATTTTGGACTAGAGAACACCTCTCAACACAAAAATGTTACACAAGTAATTTTTATTTTGTCTTGAACAACACAATGTGTTGCAATGGCCTTTTATTCCTTTCTTTAATGTTAATAAGTAATCTTTTGTGTTTATGTGACTTGATTTATTTATAAATTATTTTTATTTATTTTATTGTCTATATGGTTAAAAATCTTAGGAGATTGGTGACTACTACATCCACGGAATATTTGTACCAGGCATATCCACCCAAAGGGATCACTTCCTATTGGAGTAATAATTTTCTAAAGCTTTGTCCCCATAGTTAGAAGCCTCCTTGGTTCCTTCTTCTCTATTACTTGTATAGTTTAGGCCCAATGATCTTTGGCTCCTTTCCCGCTCCTCCTTGTGATATGAAACCACCTCTCTTAGACTCCCTTAGTGTTATTACATGCATGTGGCCCAACATTGGGCTTATAACCACTCCTTACAACCTTCACATTGGCCCCTTGACTACTCTGTATCCAATGCTCTCTAGAAATTGGCCCCCTCTTCTCTACAACTATTCAATGTCATCTTGGAAAAGTAGTCTAGTAGTTGTAGGTGGCAGTAGAGCATGTAAAGAGTGTTCCCAACAATTTGAAGCCTTGCATCTGGAACACATGGACATGAGCTAGAAACTTCACTAGTAGATGAACACATTCATCTCTCTCAAGCATGAAATTCAATCACTAAAAATAAAGTCACTCATCATGATGATGAAATTGATGCATTGCATAGGCAACTGAATGACTTGCAATTGTAGAAGGAGACAAAAGAAAACCGGAGTTCTACAAGCACAACACTCAATTGACCTACTAAAAATATGCAACTTGTTCTAAACAGGCCCCTGAAAGAAGTTCTCCCCCTTTGGTATTGATCTCCTATTATAAATGTGCTAGGCCAATTTTGAAAAGTTCATGTATGTTGACTGCTTATAGTAGTAGGTTTTAGTTAGATATTTTTAAAAGACTTATAAGTCCTCTTTGAAGGATCCTATGCCTGAAAAAACAATGTGATTTCCCATGTATTTTGCTATGTCTAACTGCAAATTTAATAGAAAACCTACTCATTTGTGTAAGAAATAAAAAATAAAATAAGAGTAATAAGAGATAGATTTCCAATTCATTTAATTCTTAATATAAAATTAGTACATGTCATTTAAAAAATATTATTAATATTGAAAAATTCAATGTGGTCCATAAATAAAACATTTCAATATATAGAATTTAGTAATATTGACATGTATTTTAAAAATATATTAATAATAAAAAAACATTTTAATATAAACAATAATGGTTTATAAAATAAAATATTCAATGTAAACAATGTATATATTAAATTGGTTAAGAAAAGACAGAATATATAAATATACTAGTAGATATAATATATATATAACATATATAGTATAAATATTATAATATATATATATATATATATACGGGTTATAAACATTTAAACTAGTCTATTTGTTTTACATTTTTGCTATTTTGTGTGTGTATATGTGTGTATAACACCACTATAGATTCATCTTAGTCATAGATCTAACAAGCATCGAGAAGAATCAAATCTCTTTTGGTGTAAATCTTTTTTCAAGCTTTTCACTTGAAAATAGGTTTATACCTTAAAATGTTTGATCCCTTGCTACATTCATGATTAAGATGAATCTATACTAATATTATCCAAATTCAATATTTAAAACCATAGGTTACTTAACAATTATTTGTTTCTTTTTAAACGTTGTTATACATTATCAAACATCTTAAAGTATTTTGTTTGAAATATCTAGATGTGACATAACCCTCTTTTATTCTTAAACATCATAATGTGATATATTTTTCTTGGTGGCATGCCAATTTTTTATCATATAAATTGTTGCTTTTTATCATATATTTATACCAAAAACAATATATATTTATACTAACCTAATATATATTTTGGAAACATAGGTTAACTAACCTTCTTTTGCTTATTTTTTATTATTGCAATGTAACATAAAATGTCTTGAAGTATTATGTTTGAAATGTTAAAATGTGACAAATTCCTCTTTTACTCCTTAAATTTCATAATTCGAAGTAGCCATTAGGGGAATTTTAAGGTCTAAAATGAGCCCTCTAAGAAAAATAATAAAATAAGAGTGATTTTTTTAAATAAAAAGAAAGAAACCATATTTTTAATTGTATTTTTGGCTTATTTCCTTATGTGTTTACTCAAATGTAAAGTGTATGCATATGTTGGATGTGGAATTGAATTAATTCCACATCCAATGAGCACCCACATTGCATACTTTTATTAGACTCACACGTTAAAAAAAAATACGACAACAAAAATGTATTTCTTCATATAAACATGTTTTTAAATTATATTTTCATTTTTTTTCGGTGTGGGTCTACTCAAAAGTATACATAGTGGGTATTCGTTGGATGTGCCATTCAATTTCACATCTAATAGGTTCCTACACTTGACATTTGAGTAAACCTATAAGGAGATAATCCCAAAAAACAATAAGGAAAAGTAGCTTTCTTCTTTCCCCTAAAAAAATATTTACCCTTTGGGATGACATCATCATCTTGATTTTTTTTGGTTCTCTTAAAGTTAATTTTTTTGGGACATTTTTTGTTTTGAGGCCCATTTTTTACTTGAAAACCCTCCTAAAGCTTCTTTTATTTCCTTTTGAATGTCATAGTTGAGTTGATATTGACTTGGTCATACAGTAGAAGATAATAGTCATTTATGGTTTATCGATGGTGGTTTATAATCCCATGGTTTTGATAACCCTAGGCATTGCTTGACTAGATTGACCATGGCTTGGTCCATTTGGCCAAGGGTAATTGTTGGGCATGGAATCCCCCCACAACATGTTTTGGGGATCAAAGCCCAAGTTTTGGTAAAAAAATGTTGTAAGACTCTGCGAATTGTGGGTGCAGAGCGCGAAATGTATGTTGAGTCATAGGGTTGTTCTGCCTAAGCTTTGTACTGTAATGTAATGTCATGTCGGCCTACCCATGGTCTGCAGACCATGGGATTGTATAAATAAGAGCGAGGCTCTAAGTTGTAAAGGGGGGAATCGATGGATTGATTAATGTAATGGATGCAAGGATCTAGTAGCGGATAGAGAAGAAGTTTAAGTGTCTTGGGTCGTAGTAGTAGGAAGAGGCTCTGCAGCTGAGTGCGCAAAGGCCTAGTAGAGTCCAGTGCTGAGTGCGCAGACACCTGCAGCTGAGTGCGCAGGGCGAATTTGAGTCTGTAACCCAAGAAGAAGAATAATAAGGAGAAGTTTGATTCCAAATACTGTGTATTTGCTTCTGTATTACTTTCTATGCATTTGTACTATTTTGTTCATCGCGTGCAATTATATGAATATTGAACATTGTTAAGTATAATTGGTCTCATATAGGTAAGTTAAGTAATCAGATAACATCGAGTTAATAGTAAGAAACTTGGGTAATAACACGGATCGCGCCTCGAGTAGGGCTACGCGAAGGCAACATCGTAGGCTGCAAGGGACCGATAGATGCACGCAGAGACATGAGCGAGGGTCAAACCACAGACCACTGAAAATAATCAGACATCTCTACGGTGCGGAAACCTAGTTGTAGCACCATCCCATACTACTTAGGGTGAGACCTCAGTCCGTGCTTCGCGGTTGTTGCCGAAAGGACCAGTAGTATAGGGATTTGTTTGGCTAAATCATCTTTGAACTTGGGTCAGGCCCACATAAGCCAACAAATGGTTCTGTTGCTGGGACCGGGATCTGCATAAGGGATGTTTGATGTCGTGTCACTGGAATCCAACAAAGAAATAAATTGAAGGGTGCTTGGACAAGAAGATTCACGAGTTCACGACGCAGGAAAATAAGAATCTGTGAATATCTAAGGAATAGTGGTTGGAGCGCTACTCATATACGGAAATCCACAAAATTTTATTTGCATCCTTTCCTTCTGAGCTTTACGAGTGGATCGTGAAGTTAGCAGACAGTTAGGGAAGGTGTAGGCTCGACAAACTAATTGTGTGGACTCCGAAATTAGTGCGCAGACTAGAAGTGTCAGGAGATAAGATCATGCGAGTTGTGGACCATTGGCTCGATCCAATTATAGGGGGATTTATCACTGAGTTCACTGTAGATACGATCATCAACTACAGTGAGGTGGAGAGAGCTTCCTCAAAGGACTGCGAGGTAAGTATATTAAATCTTTGAACACTTGGATTAAGATGCTATTGTGTGAAACGCAGGTTATGCGAATAAAATAATGTTTGGGACTACGAAGTGGGAAGACCTACAGAAGAAGAGGTAGTGAAGAATTAGAACCTAGTCCCTTAATTTCACCCTCGCGGGAAAGCAATGAAGAGCTCGCAAAAGTTTCTCCAAGATGTGTGGTCAGTCTAATAAGGCAGCGAATTTCGTGCTTACCACCTCCACCTCCACCGCCACCTGTCTCACCCTCTTCACCTCCATCTCCATGCACCCCACCTCTACCACCACCACAGTTTAGTATGGCGAGTGCGATCAAGCTACCGATATTCAGAGTAGTAGGGAATGAAGATCTGGACCAATTCTGGTTCATGGTAAGGGCAGTATGGGAAGCACAAGGCGTCGTGGATGACAATATCAAGAAGGCTACATTGGTAAGTACGTTGTTGGATCGCGCATTAACATGGTACATCAAGCACTCTAATGACCATCCAAATGCGGGAAATATAGAAGTCCAGACTGTGTTGAATAGGGAATTTAGCAGGCCAAAGTGAAAGACACAATTAATTATCGGGTTTAAGGAGATCACAATGCTCCTAGGCGAGACTCCGTGGGATTTGGACCAAATACTGAAGAGTACGATTTGTGAAGCCAACATGACTCTGACGGATGGATAACACTATGCATGGTTTGTAGTGTCACTAACAACGCATTTAAGGATGGTGCTGTCACAACAAAAGCTTTCCACCCAGGCCAAAGCTTTGGAGATGGCAATGAGATTGCATGAGACCCCTATACAAGACGCTAGTCTGGTAGTCCAACAAATCCAGGCGCAACAGTAAAATCTGTGTCTGGAGATGCAGAGTTTGAAACAGGACAGGATACCTCAGCTAGAGGCGCGCAAGGAGGTATGGTGCATAAAATGCAAGGGCCAGGGGAATGACAAGGACCACTGTCTAGTGTTTGCAAATTATTGGTAGGAGAAGGGTTGATGTCGTTAAGACCTGAGGCAGAAGAAGGACCAAGCACGACGCCTACACTATGGTGCACGATCTGTCAGATAGGAGGAAAACACACTATGGATAGTTGTCATCTATTGCAGGAGTATACGTAGATGTCCCAACAATTATTTTGTAATTTCTGTAGGTCGGTAGGCCATGATGAACGCACCTGCAGAAGTTACAAATTAATGATGGATCGGACTCCTGCCTACAGGGTGCAGACCGAAATGCGAGTCCTTGACCCAAATACAGGAATGGCGCGCTCTGGATTTCACGGGCGTTGATGAGGTTGAGGTGGAATGGGACCAGGAAGGGGTCGCGGACAACTAATATGTTACAATTGCAGAGGGCCAGGACAGTATGCTCGTGATTATACAAAACTGATAAGGACATCATGTTTGTACTGTACTTAGTTTGATCATGAGGTAGAAGACTGCCCTACCTTGATAGCGAAGCTATGTGAAAAGGGGTACTCAAGCCTCCTGCGACTCAGAATTTGCAGATGATGAGGTCTGAGCCGCACGAAGAGGACCCGAATGTAAACATAGTGCTCAGGAGTGGTATGACCACTAACGATGATAAAGGTAAGAAGTCATAAGATAGTGCATGGGTTCGCAAGGCTCCTACAAAGGAACCCAAATTTGATTTAGAACGCGTGAAGGAGACATTTATGGAAGCTAAGAAGAGCTTCACAGAGGCCGTAACTTCAGGTAGTAAGGATAAACTAGAACTAGGGATGGATCCTTCAATGCTCACTATCTTTCTGGAGACATGCATGAAACCTTTACATGATATTAAGGCAGTAAAATGACTACATGAACTTATCACTAGGTGCTCAGGGTTAGGAGAACCGCGTGGTCCAGAAAATTGGAAATCACTCATTGCACATAGGAAGGGAAATGAGGTTGACTGCACAAATTAGCGAGTATGAAATGGATTAGGTAATCCTGGATCTCGAATCAGACGTGAATGTACTGCCGAAACAAACATGGGAATGCATGGGTAGACCTACACTACAATGGTCTCCTCTTCAACTGTGAATGGCGAACCAACAAAAAATCTTGCCCATGGAAAGATTGCAAGGGGTAACGGTGGATATCGAAGGCACGAGAGCACAAGCGGATTTTGAAGTGATAGAGATTGTTGATGACATCAATCCCTATCCTGTGCTACTAGGAATAGACTCAGCCACATAAATGAATAGAGTCATAAATATGAAGAAGCGCAAAATGATCTCTGAGAAAAAATCACTATGTGTAGTAGTACCGCTAGATCTAGCCGAAGGAGCGCGATACACTAAACCTGTGCGCGACAATGATATTGATTGCATATACAAGATAACTATATGAGAACAGGATTGGGTAAACCCAACTTTAGATGGTAGGATTTCGTGGGAGTGTGAAAGCTCCTGCACTTTGGATTCAGATGAAGAGATGGAGCGATGGAAAAATCGACTACATGAAGTAACAACGCTTAATTGCAACATGATGGTTAGATCACTGCGATGCATGACAACAGAGGCAAGGGACCTGCTTATGTATGATGGGTTGATAGCGGTGGATGAATTCCTGAACAAATTTGAAAGTGCAGTACCAGAACAACAACGATTCGATGCTTTGAAATGGGCACTGTGTGCAATGCTTGCAAGGTGGTGGGGGACGCATCAGGGAAGTTTTGAGGACTAGCGCGGATGTAGAAGAATGATGCACCTACGATTTGGGAAACCACAGATACGGCTAGTAGACAAATATGACAGATGGGATGACCCACGTACACACCTTGCGAAATGGACCAAGGTCTATGAAGAAGAGCCACAGCCTAAATGGGTACATTTATTCTATCATACCTTGGATGTCAAACACATGAATTGGGATACTGAAAAGGAGCTTCACCATGGTACGAGCGAATGGGATTTCTTGCGCGAGGGACTTTTGTTAACTTTCACGTTTGAAGATCGTTGGTGGGATACTGTTGATGATGTGCTACAAGTAGTAAAAGCAGCTATCTTCAAAATACCCCAGGATCCAATGGAAGTACTTCAGCCAGAATGGGTGACACAGCTGAGCTGCACGCTAGAGTGCTACAATGTAAATGTTGATGAGGATGAGGAGGAACCACGAAATATTAAAATTTTTGAAACAGAAGGCTATCACAAGATTCAAGGACCATTAATTGAGGATCCCGACATCACTGCGCTGCTAAAAACAAAGCAGGTAAACATTGGAATAGAGGGGACTATTGGGACGATGCCACGGTGGATAAGGTCACTGAGTTACTCTGCGAATACCAAGGCTTGTTCCCAACCAAAATTACAAACTTAAAAGGGATCATTGGTGACTTAGGGATGATGAGGATCACCCTGAAACCTGACACAAAGCCAGTTAAGCAACGGCCTTACCACTTGAATCCGAAATATAAAGAAAAGGTTCGCGAAGAATTAGACAAAATGCTTGTAGCCGGAAATATTGAGCCAGTGGAATAATCTGACTGGGTGAGTCCTATGGTAGTACAGGAGAAAAAATAGAAGGGTGAAATAAGAATATGCGTGGACCTCAGGAAGATGAATGACGCCTGTGTACATGATCCATTCCCGACATCGTTCATAGATGAAGTACTGGAGAATTTTGGTAGTCAGGAAGTATACTCATTCACGAATGGGTTCTTAGGGTACCATTAGATCAAGATCGCGTCGGAAGATAGGAGAAAAATGACCTTCACAATAGAATGGGGCTGTTTTCAATACACCGTTATGCCGTTTGGACTGATTCACGCATCGTTGTGGTTGTGTTCAAAGAATACATCCACAAGTTCTTGGAGGTCTATATAGATGATTGTAATGTCTTTGGACTAGTCAAGCACCATGTAGCAAGCTTACGCTTTATGCTGGATACTTGCCGCCGACACCAAATTGCGCTGAACCTTAAAAATTGCACATTCCTCATTCCCTTTGGAAACCTGCTAGGACATGTGGTCTGCAAACAAGGACTGATGGTGGATCATGTGAAGATTATTGTTATTCTAAATTTGGAAGCACCGTGAATTGTTAAACAATTGCGCGCTACCTTGGGACACACCGGATACTATAGGAAATTCATCAAAAGTTATGCCCAAATAATAGCGCCGATGGAAAAGCTATTGAAAAAGGATGTTACATATTTCTAGAATGATGATTGTATGAAGAGTTTGGATGTCCTGAAGGGGAAACTGGCCTCCACTCCAATCTTGGTCTTCCCAAAAAGGGATGTGGAATTTCGTGTACATGTTGATGCGTCATGTATTGCGCTGAGATTCATACTCACACAGGAGGGGGCAGAGGGCGTGGATCACCCGACTACATTTGCAAGTCAAAGATTGTCCAAAGCAAAAAAGAACTATTCCATGACCAAGCATGAGGGGTTAGTGATGGTGTACATGCTCCAAAAATACCGACACTATTTACTTGGAGGACATTTCAAGACGTATATCGACCATTCCGCGTTGAGATACTTGGTGAATAAGCCTGTGTAGGGGGGGCGCATATGCAGGTGGCTCTCACTGTTCCAAGAATATGATTTTGAGGTCATAGTCAAGCCGGGATGCCTAAACGTAGGACCAAATCACTTGTCATGAATTGAGACGGGTGAGGAACCCACGAATTTGGAGGAGGGACTACCTAATGCACAGCTCTTTGCAGTGCGAATAGTGGATGGACACTTTGAAGATATAATCCATTTTTTGACAACAGGGGCTACGCCGAAGGAATACTCAGTCTAATAGAAAAAGGAATTGGTGGTGCACACGACGGACATTTCTGTCATCGTGGGGCACCTATACAACATGGGCAACGATGAGATATTGTGAAGATACGTATCTAAATTTGAACAAGGTTAGATCCTTGTGGAAGCACATGGGGGCGTTGCAGGAGGACACTATGTAGGATGCGCAACCGTACAAAAGGTTCTTCGCGCAGGGTTATGGTGGCCAACCCTGCACCAGGATTTGAAAGCACACTGTAAGGCCTGTGACATATGTCAAAGGACTAGAAAACCATGGAGAAGGGACGAGATGCCATTAAATCCATAAATGACACTTTAGCCATTTGAAAAATGGGAAATCGAATTAGTGGGACCAATTAAACCTCAGGGAAAGACGGGCGCACACTACATCATCACTGTGATGGAGTACCTGACACGATCGGCGGAAGCGCAGCAGTTAAAGATTGCATGGCCACTATAGCTGTGAAGTTTTTGTTTGAAAATAAGTTGACCCGATTTGGTTGTCTAAAAATCTTATTGAGTGATCACGTAACACATTTCTTGAATGAAACCATTAGTGCACTCATAAATGAGTTCCAGGTGTATCATCAGAAAAGTACACTGTACCACCCACAAGCTAATGGGACAGTAGAGGCATTCAACAAAATACTGGAGACTGCGCTGGCCAAAGTGTGCAACGCACAATGAAATGACTAGGATCTACGCATACCTGCCGTACTATGGGCTTATAGGACAACATGCAAGAAATTGATGAGATAGACACCTTTCCGGTTAGTCTATGGCATGGAAGTTTTCATGTCGATGGAATACATCGTACCAAGTCTGTGAATCGACGTACTCACAAGCATGATGGACTACGAAGCTCTATAAGAAAGGCTCACGCAATTAGAAGAACTCGAGGAAGAATGGTTTCTGGTTGGATTTCATTAGCAGGTACAAAAGCAATGTGAAAAGGCCTGGCACGATCACAATATCAAGTTGTGCAACTTCAAGGTAAACGACTTAGTGCTGCTGTATGACACTAAGTTTAAAAATTTATGAGAAAATTCAGAATGCACTGGCTGGGACCATATGTGGTTAAGGAGGTCATAGATGGAGGTGTGGTCCAGCTAGTCAAAATAAATAAATAACCCTTCCCAGGCAATGTAAACAATAGTCGCTTGAAGCCCTACATGGGTGGGTCGGCTATCTGACTAACCGGCCAAAGCATAGTCTTCACAACCCAAGAGTCGGATAAGGGTGCGGGACTATAAACATACACAACAGATGCCGATACAGAGGTAAGGGCACAATTCAGACATAGAGGGTTCAGAAGAAAGAATGCAGTAGGTTTAGCAGGCAACAACGCAGTGCGCTGCAGACATTCAGGCTATTCAGGACTACTTGGAGGGACTCTGTGCCAAGATCACCGCACTGACAGAGTGACTTGAGGGCAAGTCATGATGTTTCTGTTGGGGGCTTGTTGGGCATGGAATCCCCCCAGAGCATGTTTTGGGGCTCAAAGCCCAAGTTTTGGTCAAATAATGTTGTAAGACTTCGCGAATTGTGGGCACGGAGCGTGAAATATATGTTGAGTCATAGGGTTGTCTGCCCTAAGCTTTGTAATGTAATGTTAGCCTACCCATGGTCTGCAGACCATGGGATTGTATAAATAAGAGTGAGGCTCTAAGTTGTAAAATGGGGGAATCGATTGATTAATTAATGTAATGGATGTAAGGATCTAGTAGCGGATAGAGAAGAAGTCTAAGTGTCTTGGGTCATAGTAGTAGGAAGAGGCTCTGCAGCTGAGTGCACAGAGGCCTAGCAGAGTCCGCAGTTGAGTGCACGGACCCCTTCAGTTGAGTGCACAAGGCGAAGTTGAGTTTGTAACCCAAGAAGAAGAATAATAAAGAGAAGTTTGATTCCAATGCTATGTATATGCTTTTGTATTACTTTTTATGCATTTGTACTGTTTTGTTTATCGCACACACTTATATGAATACTGAACATTGTTAAATATAATTGGGCTCATACAAATAAGTTAAGTAATCGAGTAACATTGGGTTAATAGTAAGAAACTTGGGTAATAGCATAGATTGCGCCTCGAGCAGGGCTATGCGAAGGCAACATCGCAGGCTGCAAGGGACTGATAGATGCGCATAGTGATGTGCACGGAGTGTCAAACTATGGGCCACTGAAAATCATCAGACATCTCTAGGGTGTGGAAACCTAGTTCTAGCACCCTCCCATACTACTTTGGGTGAGACCTCAGTTCGCGCTCTATAGACTGTTGCCGAAAGGGCTAGTAGTACCGGGATTTATTTGGCTAAATCATCTCTAAACTTGGGTCAGGCCCACATAAGTCAACAAATGGTTCCATTTCCAGGACTAGGATATGCATAAGGGATGTCTGATGTCGTGTCACTGGAATCCAACAAAGAAAGAAATTGAAGGGTGGTTGGACAAGAGGATTCACGAGTTTGTGGCATGGGAAAAGATGAATCCGATAGTATCTAAGGAACAGTGGTTGGAGCACCACTTCTATACAGAAATCCACAAAATTTTATTTGCATCCTTTCCTTCTGAGCTATACGAGTGCATCGTAAAGTTAGCAGACAGTCAGGGAAGGTGTAGGATCGATAAACCAATTGTGTGGACTCTAGAATTAGTGCATAGACTAGAAGCGTTGGGAGATAAGATCACACGAGTTGTGGACCACTGGCTTGATCGAATTATTGGGGGATTTATCACTGAGTTTGCGGTAGATATGACTGTCATCTATATTGAGGCAGAGAGTCGCTTCCTCAAAGGACTGTGAGGTAAGTATATTAAATCTTTGAACACTTGGATTAAGATTCTATTGTGTGAAAAGTAGGTTATGCGAATAAATTAATGTTTGGGACTACGTGAAGTGGGAAGACCTACAAAAGCGGAGGTAGTGAAGAATTAGAAACTAGTCCCTTAATTTCACCCTTGCGGGGAAAGCGAGGAAGAGCTCGTGAAAGTTTCGTCGCGAAGTGTGGTCAGTCTAATAAGGCAGCGAATTCCGCGCTTACCACCTCCACCTACATCGCCACCCGTCTCACCCTCTTCACCTCCATCTCCACCCATTCCACCTCCACCACCACCATAATTTAGTATGGCGAGTGCGATCAAGCTACCAGTATTGAGAGGAGTAGGAAATGAAGATCCGGACCAATTCTGGTTTGTGGTAAGGGCGGTATGGGAAGCACAAGGCATCGTGGATGACAATATCAAGAAGGCTACGCTGGTAAGCATGTTACAGGATCGTGCATTAACATGGTACATCAAGCACTCTAATGACCATCTAAATGTAGGAATCATAGAAATCCAGACCACGCTAAATAGGGAATTTAGCAGGTCAAAGTCAGAGACACAATCAATTATCGGGTTTAAGGAGATCGTGATGCTCCTGGGTGAAACCCCCTGGTATCTGGACCAAAGACTAAAGAGTATGATTCGCGAAGCTAACATGACTTTGACGGATGGACAACATCGCGCATAGTTTGTAGCGTCACTAACACCACATTTAAGGATGGTGGTGTCACAACAAAAGCTTTCCACCTAGGCCGAAGCTTTGGAGATGGTAATGAGATTGCATGAGACCCCTATACAAGACCTTGGTCTGGGAGTCCAACAAATCCATGCGCAATAGCAAAATCTATGTCTGGAGATGCAGAGTTTGAAACAAGACAAGACACCTCAGCCAAAGGCGCGCGAGGAGGTATGGTGCATAAAATGCAAGGGCCAGGGGCATGACAAGGACCACTGTCCAGTGTTTGTGAATTACTTGGTGGGAGGAGGGTCGATGCCGTTATGACTGAGGCACAAGCAGGACCTAACACGATGCCTGCACTATGGT
This sequence comes from Pinus taeda, assembly GCA_000404065.3. Lineage (NCBI taxonomy): Eukaryota > Viridiplantae > Streptophyta > Pinopsida > Pinales > Pinaceae > Pinus > Pinus taeda. The sequence continues at coordinate 200,841 of APFE031477633.1, forward strand.
ATGCGATCTATCATATAGGAGGAAAACACACTATGGATAATTTTCATCTACCGCATAAGTATACACAAACGTCCTAGCAATTATTTTGTAATTTCTACAGGTTGGTAGGCCATGATGAACGCGCCTGCAGAAGCTACGAACTAATGATGGATCAGACTCCTACCTATAGGGTGTAGATTGAAACATGAGCCCTCGACCCGAATACAGGAATGGCGCACGCTGTATTTCAGGGGCATGGACGAGGTCGAGGTGGAACGGGACCAGGAAGGGGTCGCGAACAACTAATTTATTACAACTGCAGAGGGCTAGGGCACTATGCCCATGATTGTACAAAACTAACAAGAAAATCATGTTTATATTGTACTCAGTTTGATCATGAGGTAGAAGACTTCCCTACTTGATAAAGAGGCTGCGCGAAAAAGGGGGTACTATAGCCTCCTGTGACTCAGAATTTGCAGATGATGAGGTTTGAGCCACGCAAAGAAGACCCGAATGTAAACATAGTGCTCAGGAGCAGTATGACCACTGGCGATGATGAAGGTAAGCAGTCATAAGAAAGTGCTTGGGTTCGCAAGGCTCCTAAAAAGGAGCCAAAATTTATTTAGAATGTGAAGGAGACATTTATGAGAGCTAAGAAGAGCTTCACAAAGGCCTCCACTTCAGGTAGTAAGGATCAACTAGAACTAGGGATGGATCCTTCAATGCTCACTACCTTTATGGAGACATGCATGATACTATTATGTGACAACAAGGTAGTAAAAGGACTACAAGAACTTATCACTAGGTGCGCGGGGTCAGGAGAACCGCACGTGGTCCGGAAACTTGGAAAGCATGCACTGCACACAGGAAGAGAAATGAGGTTGACTACACAAATTAGTGAGTATGAAATGGACCAGGTAATCCTGGATCTCGGATCGGACGCGAATGTGGTGCCAAAACAAACATGGGAATGCATGGGCAGACCCACACTACAATGGTCTCCTATTCAACTACAAATGGTGAACCAACAGAAGATCTTGCCCATGGGAAGATTGCAAGGGATAACGGTGGATATCGAAGGTGCGAGAGCACAGGCGGATTTTGAAGTGATAGATATTGTCGATGACAACAATCCCTATCTTGCGCTACTAGGAATGGTTGGCCACCGAAATGAATAGAGTCATAAATCTGAAGAAGCACAAAATGATCTTTGAGAAAAAATCACTACACATAGTAGTACCGTTAGATCGAGCCGAAGGAGCGCGATACATTGAACCTGTGCACGACATTGATAGTGACGATGATATTCATTGCATATATAAGATAGCCGTGTGAGAACAGGATTGGGTAAACCCAACTGAAGATGGTAGGATTTTGTGGGAGAGCGAAAGCTCTTGTACTTCATATTCAGACTAAGAGATAGAGTGATGGTAGAATCGGTTGCACGAAGTAACAACACTTAATTGTAACATGATGGTTAGATCACTTTGTTATGTGACAATAGAGGCAAGGGACCTACCTATGTATGATGGGTTGACATCGGTGGATGAATTCCTAAACAAATTTGAAAGCGTAGTACCAGAATAATAGTGATTCAATGCTCTAAAATGGGCACTGCGCGCAATTCCCGCAAGGTGGTGGGGGACGCATCAGGGAAGTTTTTAGGATTGGCGCGGATGCAGAAGGATGATGCGCCTACGAATTGGGAAACCGTAGATATAGCTAGTAGACAAATATGATAGACGGATGACCCATGTACACACCTCGCGAAATGGATGAAGGTCTATGAAGAAGAGCCACAGCCTGAATGGGTACATTTATTCTATCATAACTTGGATGTCATACACATGAATTGGTATACTGAGATGAAGCTCCACCATGGTATGAGGGAATGGGATGTCTTGCGCGACGGATTTCTGTTAACTTTCACGTTTGAATATTGTTGGTGGGATACTATTGACAATGCGCTATAGGCAATAAAAAGCGACTATCTTCAAAATACCCTAGGATCCAATGGAAGTAATTTAGCCAGAATGGGTGACACAACTGAGCTGAGTGCTAGAGTGCTACAATGTAAATGTTGATGAGGATGAGGAGGAACCATGAAATATTAACATTCCAGAAACATAAGGCTGTCGTGAGATTCAAGGACCATTAATTGAGGATCCTGACATCACTGCGCCACTAAAAACAAAATAGGTAAACATTGGAACAGAGGTAGAGCTGAAGTACGCAACACTTGGAGACTATTGGGATGACACCACAGTGGATAAGGTCACTGAGTTACTCTGCAAATACCAAGGCTTGCTCCCAACCAAAATTATGGGCTTAAAAGGGATAATTGGTGACTTAGGGATGATGAAGATCATTGTGAAACCTGACGCGAAGCCAGTTAAGCAGAAGCCTTACTGGTTGAATCCGAAATATAAAGAAAAGGTCCGTGAAGAATTAGACAAAATGCTCGCAGTTGGAATTATTGATCCAGTGGAAGAATCCTATTGGGTGACTCCTATGGTAGTATAGGAGAAAAAACAGAAGGTGAAATAAGAATATGGTGGACCTCAGGAAGCTAAATGACACCTGTGTACATGATCCATTCCCGACATCGTTCACATATGAAGTACTAGAGAATGTTGGTAGTCAGGAAGCATACCCATTCACGGATGGGTTTTCAGGGTACCATCAGATCAAGATTGCACCGGAAGATAGGAGAAAAATGACCTTCGCAACAAAATGGGGCTGTTTTCAATACACCATTATGCCGTTTGGACTGAAGAATGCGCCAACCATATTTTTGCGCATCGTTGTGGTTGCGTTCAAAGAATACATCCACAAGTTCTTGGAGGTCTATCTGGATGATTGGACAGTCTTCAAATTAGTCAAGCACCATGTAGCAAGCTTATGTTTGATGCTGGATACTTGCTGCCGACACCAAGTTGTGCTGAACCTTAAAAGGTGCACATTCCTCCTTCCCTTTGGAAACCTATTAGGACATGTGGTCTGCAAACAAGGACTGATGGTGGATCCTGTGAAGATTGCTGTTATTCTAAATTTGGAAGCACCGCAAAGTGTTAAACAACTGCGCGCTACCTTGGGACACACCGAATACTATAGGTAGTTCATCAAAAGTTATGCGGAAATAACGATGCTGATGGAAAAGCTATTGAAAAAGGATGTTACATATTGCTGGAATGATGATTGCATGAAGAGTTTGGATGTCCCGAAGGGGAAACTAGCCTCCATTCCAATCCTGGTCTTCCCAAAATGGAATGTGGAATTTCATGTACATGTTGATGCGTCATGTATTGCGTTGGGAGCCATACTCACACAGGAGGGTGCAGAGGGCATGGATCACCCAATCGCGTTTGCAAGTTGGAGATTGTTCAAAGCAGAAAAGAACTATTCCACCACCGAGCGTGAGGGCTTAGTGATGGTTTACGCGCTCCAAAAATATCGACACTATTTACTTGGAGGACAATTCAAGATGTATACCGACCATTCTGCGTTGAAATACCTGGTGAATAAGCCTGTGTTGGGGGGGCGCATATGCAGATGGCTCTCACTATTCCAAGAATATGATTTTGAGGTCATAGTCATGCCAGGATGCCTAAACACAGGACCATATCACTTGTCACGAATTGAGATGGGTTAGGAACCCACGAATTTGGAGGAGGGTCTACCTGATGCACAACTCTTTGCAGTGCGTGTCGCGGATGGATGCTTCGAAGATATATTCCTTTTTCTGACAACGGGGACTGTGTCAAAGGAGTACTCAGTTCAACATAAAAGTAAATTGGTGGTGCGTGCGATGAACTTTTCTGTCATCGTGGGGCACCTATACAAAATGGGCAATGATGAGATATTGTGAAGATACGTACTTGAATTTGAACGAGGTTAGATCCTCGCGGAAGCACATGGGGGCACTACAGGAGGACACTATGTAGGACGCACAACAACACAAAAGATTCTTCGTGTAGGGTTATGGTGGCCAACCCTGCACCAGGATTCGAAAGCACATTGTAAGGCCTGCGATATATGTCAAAGGATTGGAAAACCATCACGGAGGGACGAGATGCCATTAAATCCACAAATGACACTTTAGACATTTAAAAAATGGGAAATCGACTTTGTGGGACTAATTAAACCTTAGGGAAAGATGGGCGCACGCTACATCATCACCATGACGGAGTACCTGACACGATGGGTAGAAGCGCTGACGGTCAAAGACTGCATGGCCACTATGACTGCAAAGTTTTTGTTTGAAAATGTGTTGACCCGATTTGGCTGTCTAAAAATCTGAGTGAGTGATCATGGAACACATTTCCTGAATGAAACCATTAGTGCGCTCACAGATGAGTTCCAAGTGTATCATCAGAAAAGTACACCGTACCACCCACAAGCTAATGGGACAGTAGAGGCATTCAACAAAATACTGGAGACTGCGTTGACCAAAGTGTGCAACGCACAACGACACAATTGGGACCTGCGCATATCTATCGTACTATGGGCTTACAGGACAATGTGTAATAAATTGATGGGATAAACACCTTTCCGATTAGTCTATGGCATGGAAGCTGTCATGCCGATGGAATACATCGTACCAAGTTTGCAAATAGCTGGGATCACAGGCATGACGGATTGCGAAGCTCTATAAGAGAGGCTCACGCAATTAGAAGAACTCAAGGAAGAATAGTTTTTGGCTGGATTTCATCAGCAGGTACAAAAGCAATGTGAAAAGGCCTAGCATGACCGCCATATCAAGTTGCGCACCTTCAAGGTAAATGACTTAGTGCTACTGTATGATAGTAAGTTTGAAAAATATCTGAGAAAATTTAGAATGCATTAGCTGGACCATATGTGGTTAAGGAGGTCATAGATGGAGGCATGGTCCAGCTAGTCAAACTAAATAGAGAACCCTTCCCAGGCAATGTAAACGACAGTCACTTAAAGCCCTACATGAGTGGGCCAACTATCTAACTAACCGGCCAAAGCACAGTCTTCACAACCTGAGGAGCCAGACAAGGGTGCAGGACTATAAACATACACAGCAGATGCCGATATAGAGGTAAGGACACAATTCAGACATAGAGGGTTCAGAATCAAGAATGCAAAAGGTTCAACAGGCAATAGTGCAGTGTGTTGCAGACATTCAAGCTGTTCGGGACCAGTTGGAGGTACCTCGTGCCAAGATCGCCACGTTGACAGAGTGACTCGAGGGCGAGTCTTGATGTTTGTGTTCAGGGCCTGTTGGGCATGGAATCCCCCCACAACATGTTTTGGGGCTCAAAGCGCAAGTTTTGGTCAAATAATGTTGTAAGACTTCGCGAATTGTGGGCGCGGAGCGCGAAATGTATGCTGAGTCATATGGTTGTCCACCCTAAGCTTTGTAATGTAATGTAATGTCATGTCGGCCAAACCATGATCCACAGTCCATTGGATTGTATAAATAAGAGCAAGGCTCTAAGTTGTAAAAGGGGGGAATCGATGGATTGATTAATGTAATGGATGCAAGGATCTAGTAGCAGATAGAGAAGAAGTCTAAGTGTATTGGGTCATAGTAGTAGGAAGAGGCTCTACAGCTGAGTGCACAGAGGCCTAGTAGAGTCCACAGCTGAGTGCACAGGGTGAAGTTGAGTCTGTAACCCAAGAAGAAGAATAATAAAGAGAATTTTGATTCCAAATACTGTGTATCTGCTTTTGTATTACTTTTTATGCATTTGTACTATTTTGTTTATTGCTCACACTTATATGAATACTGAACACTATTAAGTATAATTGGGCTCATACATATAAGCTAAGTAATCATATAACATCAGGTTAATAGTAAGAAACTTGGGTAATAACACGGATCACGCCTCGAGCAGGGCTATGCGAAGGCAACATCGCAGGCTGCAAGGTATCGATAGATGCGCTTGGAGACGTGCGTGGAGGTTCAAACCACAGACCACTGAAAATAATCAGACATCTCTAGGGTGCGGAAACTTGGTTCTAGCACCCTCCCATACTAGTTCGGGTGAGACCTTAGTCTGTACAAAAGGGCTAGTAGTATTGGGATTTGTTTGGCTAAATCATCTCTGAACCCAGGTCAGGCCCACATAAGCCAACAAATGGTTCCGTTGTTAGGACTGGGATCTGCACAAGGGATTCCTGATGTCGGGTCACTAGAATCCAACAAAGAAAGAAATTGAAGGGTGGTTGGACAAGAAGATTCATGAGTTCGTGGCGCAAGAAAACAAGAATCTGCGAGTATCTAAGGAACAGTGGTTGGAGCATTACTTATATACGGAAATCCACGAAATTTTCTTTGCATCCTTTCCTTCTGAGCTGTATAAGTGGATCGTGATTTAGTAGACAGTCAGGGAAGGTGTAGGCTCGAAAAACCAATTGTGTGGACTCCGAAGTTTGTGCCCAGACTAGAAGCATCAGGAGATAAGATTGGGCGAGCTATGGACCATTGGCTCGATCAAATTATAGGGGGATTTATCACTGAGTTTGCGGTAGATATGACCTTCAGATACAATGAGGTGGAGCGACGCTTCCTCAAAGGACGACGAGGTAAGTATATTAAATATTTGAACACTTGGATTAAGATGCTATTGTGTGAAAAGCAAGTTATGTGAATAAATTAACGTTTGGGACTATGCGAAGTGGGAAGACCTACAAAAGCAGAGGTAGTGAAGAATTAGAAACTAGTCCCATAATTTCACCCCCACAAGAAAGCAATGAAGAGCTCGCGAAAGTTTCTCTGAGAAGTGTGGTCAGTCTGATAAGGTAGCGAATTCCACGCTTACCACCTCCACCTATACCGCCACTTGTCTCACCCTCTTCACCTCCATCTCCACCCACCCCACCTCCGCCACCACCACAATTTAGTATAGTGAGTGCGATCAAGCTATCGATATTTAGAGGAGTAGGGAATGAAGATTTGGACCAATTCTAGTTCGTGGTAAGGGAGATATGGGAAGCAAAAGGCATCGTGGATGACAATATGAAGAAGGCTACGTTGGTAAGCATGTTGCAGGATCACGGATTAACATGGTACATCAAGTACTCTAATGACCATCTAATCGTAAGAATCACAGAAATCCAGACCACTCTAAACAGGGAATTTAGTAGGCCAAAGTCGAAGACACAATCAATTATCGGGTTTAAGGAGATCGCGATGCTCTCGGGCGAGACCCCCCTGGGATCTAGAACAAAGAGTGAAGAGTATGATTTGCGAAGCCAACATGACTTTGACAGATGGACAACACTGCACATGGTTTATAGCATCACTAACACCACATTTAAGGACTGTGCTGTCACAAAAAAAGCTTTCCACCCAGGCCGAAGCTTTGGAGATGGCAATGAGATTGCATGATTGGGCTCATACATATAAGTAATCATATAACATCGGGTTAATAGTAAGAAACTTGGGTAATAACACGGATCAAACCTCGAGTAGGGCTACGTGAAGGCAACATCGCAGGCTACAAGGTACTGATAGATGCACGTAGTGACGTGCGCACAGGTTCAAACCACAGACCACTGAAAATAATTAGACATCTCTGGGGTGCAGAAACCTGGTTCTATCACCCTCCCATACTACTTCGGGTGAGACCTCAGTCCGCACTCCTTAGACTGTTGCCAAAAGGGCAAGTAGTATCAAGATTTGTTTGGCTAAATCATCTTTGAGCTTAGGTCAGGCCCACATAAGCCAACAAATGGTTCCGTTGTTAGGACCGAGATCTGCATAAGGGATGCCTGATGTCGGGTCACTGGATTCCAATAAAGAAATAAATTGAAGGGTGGTTGGATAAGAAGATTCATGAGTTCATGACGCAGGAAAACAGGAATCTGCGAGTATCTAAGGAACAGTGGTTGGAGCGTTACTTATATATAGAAATCCATGAAATTTTCTTTGCGTCCTTTCCTTCTCAGCTGTACAAGTGGATCGTGATTTAGCAGACAATCAGGGAAGGTGTAGGCTCAACAAACCAATTGTGTGGACTCATGAATTTGTGCGCAGATTAGAAGCATCAGGAGATAAGATTGCGCGAGTTGTGGACCATTGGCTCAATCGAATTATAGGGGGATTTATCACTGAGTTTACGGTAGATACGACCTTCAGATACAGTGAGGTGGAGTGACTCTTCCTCAAAGGACTGCGAGGTAAGTATAGTAAATCTTTGAACACTTGGATTAAGATGCTATTGTGTGAAAAGCAGGTTATCTGAATAAATTAATGTTTGGGACTATGTGAAGTGGGAAGACCTATAGAAGCGGAGGTAGTGAAGAATTAGAAAATAGTCCCTTAATTTCACCCTCGCAGGAAAGCGAGGAAGAGCTTGTGAAAGTTTCTTTGAGAAGCATGGTCAGTCTGAGAAGGCAGCAAATTCCATGCTTACCACCTCCACCTACACCACCACTTGTCTCACCCTCTTCACCTCCATCTCCACCCACCCCACCTCCGCCACCACCACAATTCAGTATAGTGAGTGCGATCAAGCTACCGATATTTAGAGGAGTAGGGAATGAAGGTTTGGACCAATTCTGGTTCGTGGTAAGGGTGATATGGGAAGCAAAAGGCGTCGTGGATGATAATATGAAGAAGGCTACATTGGTAAGCATGTTGCAGGATCACACATTATCATGGTACATCAATCACTCTAATGACCATCTAATCGCAAGAATCACAGAAATCCTGACCACACTAAACAGGGAATTTAGCAGGCCAAAGTCGGAGACACAATCAATTATCGGGTTTAAGGAGATCACGATGCTCTCGGGTGAGAACCTCCTGGGATCTAGAACAAAGACTGAAGAGTGTGATTTGCGAAGCCAACATGACTTTGATGGGTGGACAACGCTGCGCATGGTTTGTAGCGTCACTACCACCGCATTTAAGGATGGTGCTATCACAACAAAAACTTTCCACCCAGGCCGAAGCTTTGGATATGGTAATGAGATTGCATGAGACCCCTATACAAGACCTTGGTTTGGGAGTCCAAAAAATCCACGTTCAACTACAAAATCTGTGTCTGGAGATGCAGAGTTTGAAACATGATAGGACATCTCAGCCAGAGGTGTGCAATGAGGTATGGTGCATAAAATGCAAGGGCCAGGGGCATGACAAAGACCACTGTCCATTGTTTGCGAATTACTTGGCAGGAGGAAGGCCGATGTCATTAAGACTTGAGGCACAAGAAGGACCAAGGATGGCGCTTGCACTATGGTTCATGATATGTCAGATAGGAGGAAAACACACTACGGTTAATGTCATCTACTGCAGAAATATACATAGATGTCCCAACAATTGTTTCGTAATCTCTGTAGGTCGGTAGGCCATGATAAATGCACTTGTAGAAGCTACAAACTAATGATGGATTAGACTCCTGCCTGCAAGGTGCAGACCAAAATGCGAGCCCTCAACCCAAATACAGGAATGGCGCACGATGGATTTCAGGGGCGTGGACGAGGTCAAGGTGGAATGGGACCAAGAAGGGGTCGCAGACAACTAATTTGTTACAATTGCTGAGGGCTAGGGCACTATGCCTGTAATTGTACAAAACTGTCAAGGACATCATGTTTGTATTGTACTCAGTTTGATCATGAGGCAAAACACTGCCGTACCTTGATAGCGAGGCTACGAGAAAAAGGGGTACTCCAGCCTCCTGCGACTTAGAATTTGTAGATGATGAGGTCTGAGCCATGCGAAGAAGACCCAAATGTAAACATAGTGCTCAGTAGCGGTATGCCCACTGGTGATGATAAAGGTAAGCAATCAGAAGAAAGTGCATGGGTTTGTAAGGCTCCAGAAAGGGAACCCAAATTTGATTTAGAACACACGAAGGAGACATTTATGGAAGCTAAGAAGAGCTTCACAGAGGCCTCCACTTCAGGTAGTAAGGATCAACTAGAACCAGGGATGGATCCTTCAATGCTCACTACCTTTTTGGAGACATGCATGAAACTGTTACACGACAACAAGGCAGTAAAAGGACTACAAGAACTTATCACTAGGTGTGCGGGGTTAGGAGAACCATGCACGGTCTGGGAACTTGGAAAGCATGCAGTGCACACAGGAAGGGAAATGAGGTTGACTGCACAAATCAGTGAGTATGAAATGGATCAAGTAATCCTGGACCTTGGATCGGACGTGAATGTATTGCCGAAACAAACATGGGAATGCATGGGCAGACCCACACTACAATGGTCTCCTATTTAGCTGTGAATGGCGAACCAACAGAAGATCTTTCCCATGGGAAGATTGCAAGGGGTAACAATGGATATCGAAGGTGCGAGCGCACAGGAAAATTTTGAAGTGATAGAGATTTTCGATGACAACAATCCCTATCTCGTGCTACTAGGAATAGGCTGGGACATCGAAATGAATGGAGTCGTAAATATAAAGAAGTGCAAAATGATCTTTGAGAAAAAATCACTACGCGTAGTAGTACCGCTAGATCCAGCGAAAGGAGCGCGATACACTGAACTAGTGCGCGACAATGATAGTGATGACGATCTTGATTGCATCTACAAGATAACTGTGCAAGAATAGCATTGGGTAAACCTAACTGTTGTTGTTAGGATTTCATGCGAGCGTGAAAGCTCCTACACTTCGGATTTAGACAAAGAGATAGAGCGATGACAGAATCAGCTACACGAAGTAACAATGCTTAATTGCAACATGATGGTTAGATCACTGTGCTACGTGACAATAGAGGCAAGAGACCTACCTATGTATGATGGGTTGATAATAGTGAATGAATTCTTGAACAAATTTGAAAGCGCAGTACCAGAACAACAACAATTCGATGCTTTGAAATGGGCACTGCACGCAACGCCCGCAAGGTGGTGGGGTATGCATCAGGGAAGTTTTGAGGACTGGCATGGATGCAGAAGGATGACACACCTACGATTTTGGAAACCACAAATATGGCTAGTAGACAAATATGACAGATGGGATGACCCATGTACACACGTCACGAAATGGACAAAGGTCTACAGAGAAGAGCCATAGCCTGAATGGTTACATTTATTCTATCATGCCTTGGATGTCATACCCATGAATTGGTATACTAAGATGGAGCTCCACCATGGTATGAGCGAATGGGATGTCTTGTGCGAGGGATTTCTGTTAACTTTCACATTTGAAGATCATTGGTGGGATACTGTTGACAATGCACTACAGGTAGTAAAAGCAGTTATCTTCAAAATACCCCAGGAGCCAATGGAAGTACTTCAGCCAGAATGGGTGACACAGTTGAGATGCACGCTAGAGTGTTACAATGTAAATGTTGAGGAGGATGAGGAGGAACCACGAAATATTAACATTCCAAAAACAGAAGGCTTTCACGAGATTCAAGGACCATCAATTGAGGATCCCAACATCACCGCGCTGCTAAAAACAAAGCAGGTAAACATTGGAACGGAGGCAAAGCTGAAGTACGAAACGCTTGGAGACTATTGGGATGATGCCACGGTGGATAAGGTCATTGAGTTACTCCACGAATACCAAGACTTGTTCCCAAAAAAAATTACAAACTTAAAAGGGATCGTTGGCGACTTAGGGATGATGAAGATGACCCTGAAACCTGACACGAAGCCAGTTGAGCAGTGGCATTACCGCTTGAATCCGAAATATAAAGAAAAGGTCTGCAAAGAATTAGACAAAATTATCGCAACTAGAATTATTGAGCCAGTGGAAGAATCCGACTGGGTGAGTCCTATGGTAGTACAAGAGAAAAAACAGAAGGGTGAAATAAGAGTATAGGTGGACCTCAGGAAGCTGAATGATGCCTATGTACATGATCCATTACCGACATCGTTCATAGATGAAGTATTGGAGAATGTTGGTGATCATGAAGCATGCTCATTCATAGATGGGTTCTCAGGGTACCATCAGATCAAGATCACGCTAGAAGATAGGAGAAAAATGACCTTCACGGCAGAATGGGGTATTTTTCAATACACCATTATGTCGTTTGGACTGGAGAACGCGCCAGCCATCTTTTCGCGCATCATTGTGGCTCCGTTCAAAAAATACATGCACAAGTTCTTGGAGGTCTATCTAGATGATTGGACTATCTTTGGATTAGTCAAGCACCGTGTTAGGCCCCTACACACTGTGTAGCAAGCTTATGCTTGATGTTGGATACTTGTCGTCTACACTAGATTGTGCTGAACCTTAAAAAGTGCACATTCCTCATTCCCTTTGGAAACCAACTAGGACATGTGGTCTACAAACAAGGACTGATGGTGGATCCTGTGAAGATTGCCATTATTCTAAATTTGGAATCACCTTGAAGTGTTAAACAACTACGCAGTACCTTG